>JALIZH010018328.1:0-94986 GCA_030522465.1 Rhipicephalus appendiculatus | reverse complement strand
AGCATCCTTGATAGGAATGTGCCGAGAGCCGGGTTTTCAAGAGAGGAAACGTGAACAAGCCAGATGACGATTATTGTTGTGTAGCAGAAATACTCCCAAAATACTCGACTTTTTCTTAGAGTGCATCGTTTACTGACTCTACACTCTAAAAAAATGGAGTATTTTGGGAGTAGTCCTGCCACACAACAATAATCGTCATCTGACTTGCTCGCGTTTCCTTTCTTGAAAGCCCGACGTTCGCCACTTTCCTATCAAGAATGCTATGTCACACTGATAACGCGCGCGTCGTTCGTGACCGCGAAGTGCCGGAACATTGGTGATAACGCGAGGAATGTACGCGAAGTAGATGACGATTATTGTTGTGTGGCAGAAATACTCCCCAAATACTGGACTTTTTCTTAGAGTGTTCGGTATTGCATGATGTGACTGTATACGAAATGTAGCAGCGGAACCTATCTGGCTGCCATCACTGCTTATATCACTTCACGACACAGCTAGTCGCACGTGGTCACCAAGCAGTGCGCGCATCCTCCTCTCCCTCCTAGCTATGAAAGCCCTATTCTACGATGAATAAACGTTCTTCTTATGCTTGCACTTTACTCGTCTTGTTCTGGGATCGGAGCGCAAGGCGGGCGTGACGCTACTATGTAACGGTGGCGATGAAGTCGGAAGAAACCCTCGGAATCAAGGAAGAGCCGGTCAACGGAAGTGGCTGTACAAAGAATTGTCCCAATGGCACACCAACAGCTACCGGATTATGACGACGAAGGGGACAACTGGAAAGCGTACATCTTCAAAGCAGAGGCTTACTTCGAAGCGACCGGCATCCGCGACCAGGCCAAGAAGATGGCATTGCTTATCGCGGCGCTGTAATCAAGAACCGTTGAAGTACTCGTAGAAAGGGTGGCACCAAGGAAGCCCAATTCGCTCACCTACGACGAACTAGTGAAAACACTGGATGATTAATTCGACCCAAAGCGGCACGAAACTACGGAAAACTTCTGGTTTTTCAACCGCTGCCAAAGGAAGGTGAGCCTGTTCATGAATTTATTCTGGAACTATGACGCATTGCCGACAACTGCAATTTTGGAACAATGCTGTAGCGAACGCTTCGAGACCGTATGCGGTGTGCAGTCCAGCGCGTTGCAGAACGTTGGGCGTTGCAGCATTTGCTGTCCGAGAAAAAAAATTAGCTCTTTTCAATCAGTCACGCTGCATTAGGCCATCTGCATTTTGTAGTTTGTAGTTACCTTCGCCAATTTCCACAATTTCATGCTAATTTCCACAACTCCATAGAACACTGCAGTTAGACAAGTTTGCATCGCTGATTTTATGTGTTTTGCGAAAATTTCATCGCAAATCCTGTCATCGATTCTCGGCCAATAATAGTAATGCTTCAGTCATAAATGATAAGGTCTCATTTACCAGTACGTTTAAATTTCCGACCCAAAAGGAGTGACAGAAACATGGGTCTGTGTGATATAGTCAACTACCTGAACACTCGAGAAGCACTTGACGTCACGAAAATGAGCAAGCGCGATTAAATGGAGCATCTAAGCGATTCCTTTGTTCGAGGGACAGCGAGGGCACATGGCGGAGCTGACGTTTCGTCTTGAGTTGTAGCCTCGTAGCACTCGTGAAAGACAAATGAGTCGCAGAGGGTAAGTACACATGTTTTGTATGAAATCGACCCTTTGAACGCCTCATGCGAACACTTTTGTCTTCGTACGCCTTTTTTTAAAGCTGCGCAGACTTAAGCGAAGCACCCACTGCCCGTCTGTAAGACAATGCACACACCCTTCCCTACTTGCCTGGTTTCAGGCTTGGCACCACTAGTGCCTCATCGAAGAATTCTCTCTCAAAACAATGTCGAATTACCTCGGTCAGGCCGGTCAGGCCCAAGGAGGTTTACCGCCTTGGTCAGGCTCTTTTTCTCCTTGCTCTGCTTCTTCTTTCTTTCATTGTCTACTGTTTTGCTGCTACCCCCCTCCCTACAGTGAAACACCCTTCCGTACATCTTCTTTTTTATCATGAGTCACTCCATGGGGTCAATATGTGCTGAAAAATGACTGGAACAAAACCTCCCGATTTTAGAATCGCGAGTCCATGATTCAGTCATTCCGGAGATCGGTTTCGACGTGTTTCTCAATTCCTGACGCTCGATCTCCTTCGTAAACTATAAGGGTTATGGGAAAGGCGTACTTTGAAAGGGCAACGTTAGCGGACATCTTGTTCACGCTCCTCTCCTCCTCTCCTCCCCCACCTCCCCCAAACCTTCTTTCCTGTCCTGCGCCAAGCGGGACTCAATTTCGCTACACTCGACTGCTACTCAAGATGACTGGGTTCGGTTCGTCCTGGACACTGACTTATCTGAACTTTATAAAATTGTGGAAACAGACTGACAGACGTCGATGCTGAAAGCCCTTTTGTCAGACACGAACAGGAATAGGCGCAGCCATCTCGTGCTTGAAGTGTCATCGTCGTCTTCTGCTCTTCAGATTCGTCTGGCACGCATTAGCACGCTACAAAATCACGTGGGTTTTAGAGCGCGGCCCCTAGGTGCCCGTTCCTGCGTTGAGCGGTGTCGGCGTCGTCGTAACCGGCAGAGCGATAACGGGAGAGCGCGAGGAGGAGGGAACGGCGATAACGAGGAAGGAAGTGTGGCGGCAGCCAAGCCAAGCCAAGCCGCCAGGCAGCGCCACCCTCCGCTGCTCTCCGGAACCTCCAGAGAACCTGAATAAACAGTCGATGTTTGGGATCCCCGCCGCGCGGTCGTGTCTTCTTCTCCCGCGCGTACACGCGTCCCAACAGTGGTGACCCGGACGAGGCTTACCGCCTTTTTCAAGCGATCGACGCCATGGAGACTCCCCCTGACGCACCGGCCATCTCCGCCGTCGACATCAGGCTCCCGCCGTTTTGGACAGCGGACCCGCAGCTGTGGTTCCTGCAGGTGGAGTCCCAATTCACCGCTCGTCGTATTGCCGCTGAGCTAACAAAGTACCACCACGTGGTCGCCAGCCTCCCACCGGCAATAGCGAGCGAGATACGCGATCTGCTGGTCGCTCCACCTGCAGAGAACGCGTACACAGCGCTCAGACAGCTGCTCATCAGCCGCCTCACGCCGTCGGAGCCTCAGCGACTGCAGCAGCTACTGCACGACACCGAGCTCGGGGACCGGACGCCCAGCCAATTGTTGCGCCACATGAGGCAGCTGTTGCACACGGCCGGCGCAGCCACCACCGATGCCGACAGCAGACTGCTTCGCGAGCTGTTCCTACAGCGACTTCCGGTCAACGTGCGCATGGTCCTCGCCTCGGCTGCCGACAAACGCCTGTCTCAACTCGCCGAGCTCGCGGACTCGGTGCTGGCGGTCGCTCCGCCGTCCGTCGCGGCGCTACAGCCAGACATCGCCGGCGGCGCGCCCACGACCACGCTGCATGACATCCGGGAGCAGATATCCCGCCTCGCCGATACCGTCGCAGCGATGCAGGCCCGCAGCACTCCCGAGGAGCGCCAGCGCCCAGCAGTGCAACAGAGAATCTGCTGGTATCACAGGAAGCATGGCAATGCTGCTCGCAAATGCATTCCTCCGTGAGACTATGCGGGAAACGGGAGCGGCCGGCACTGAGGACGACCAGTGTCGCAGAGGCCCCCGAACGTCGTCCATCAGTGTTTTTCCTCACCGACCGCGACAGTGGCCTTCGATTCCTCGTGGACACCGGCGCTGAGGTGAGCGTGCTGCCGGTTGGGTCCACCGATCGCCGTGTCCCCAGTGCGTCCCCGCTTCAGGCGGTCAACAACACAACCATCGCCACCTACGGACATCGCTCGCTGCCACTCGATTTAGGCTTGAACAGAACGTTCCGGTGGATTTTCATCGTGGCAGCAGTGAAGTTCGCCATCTTGGGTGCGGACTTTCTTCGGCATTTCGGCCTTCTCGTCGACGTGCGCAACCGCCGCCTTCACGATCCCGTGTCGCAGGCAACTGTGCAAGGCAATCCCTCGCACCACCCTCCGCTGAGCCCCACTCTGCTCGGGCCGTCCGGTGCAGAACGTTTTACTCGCATTCTGCAGGATTTTCCCGAGTTGACGAGGCAGCCGCCAGCCAGCGCCGCGGTGAAGCACGAGGTACGCCATTACATCGCCACCAGCGGCCCACCCGTGCACGCGCGGCCTCGCCGTTTGCCTCCAGAGAAGTTGAAGGTCGCACGACAGGAATTTGAACACATGATGGAGCTAGGGATCATCAGACCCTCGTCGAGCGCCTGGGCATCTCCACTTCATATGGTGCCAAAGTCAACGCCGCGAGACTGGCGACCATGCGGGGACTATAGGGCGCTGAACCAGGTAACGACTCCAGACAGATACCCGGTACCGCACATACACGATGTCACGACGAGGCTTCACGGTGCCACTATCTTTTCGAAGATCGACCTGGTGCGGGCATACCATCAGATTCCCGTTGCCCCGGAGGACGTCCCGAAGACCGCCATCGCAACGCCTTTCGGACTTTTCGAATTCCTCCGAATGCCATTCGGACTCCGAAACGCGGGTCAGACATTCCAGCGGTTCATGGACGGTGCTATACGCGGCCTCAGCTTCTGCCACGCCTATCTTGACGACTTGCTAGTCGCCAGCAGCACTCCGGAAGAGCACGTGAATCATCTGCGCATCGTCTTCCAGCGCTTAGTGGAACATGGCGTGGTCGTGAACATGGCCAAATGCGAGCTTGGTGTGCGACAACTCTCGTTTCTTGGACACGTCATCTCCGCCTCAGGAGTTCTTCCTCAACCCAACAAGGTTGAAGCCGTGCAAGGATTTCCGCAGCCGACCGCCAAGCGCCAGCTTCGGGAATTTCTGGGTTTGGTAAACTTCTACCGCCGTTTCATTCCCCGCTGCGCCCATATCCTTCAACCTCTTCACGACCTGCTGGCCACTTCACGGAATGGCTCGGACACCCTCTCCTGGTCTCAAGAAGCAAAAGAAGCCTTCTGCGAGGTCAAGGACGCTTTGGCAAACGCCGCACTGCTTGAATACCCCAGGTCCGGTGTCCCGCAGAGCGTAATGGTAGATGCCTCCGATACAGCCGTTGGGGCTGTATTACAGCAGCTCGTTGGGGGGAATCTGGCGCCCGATTTCCTTCTTTTCGAGGAAGCTAACACCTACCGAGCGCCGCTACAGCACCTTCGGGAGAGAACTGCTGGCCGTGTACGCTGCCATACGACATTTTCGCCATTTCCTGGAAGGTGTAGAGTTTTTCGTCCTCACCGACCACAAGCCGCTTACTTATGCATTGCGCTCGCTAAGCTCCGACGGTGGAACGCACACAGCACGTGAACGGCGCCAAATGTCCTATATATCAGAGTTCACGACTGATATCCGCCACGTCAAAGGCGGCGACAACAAGGTAGCGGACGCCCTCTCACGGAATCCTGTGAACGCCATCATGCCCACACTACAGGTTGATCTTCCCGCTTTGGCAGCCGCTCAACGTGAAGATGACGAACTGAAACACCTGTTGACCGCGACCACTGCCCTGAATCTTGAGTGGATCCCGGTTCCCGGATCCGAGGACAAGGTTTGCTGTGACACAAGCGTCAGTAGAACTCGCCCGTTCGTGCCCGCGAGCCTCCGTCGCCATGTGTTCGAGTCCTTGCACAGACTGTCTCATCCGGGGATTAGAGCCACCCAAAGACTGGTGACGGCAAGATTTGTCTGGCCGGGCGTAAATCGGGACGTCCGACGCTGGGCACGCGAATGTGTAGCTTGCCAGCGCTCTAAGATACAACGCCATACCTCGACAGCACTGGGAACACTCCCCACTCCGGATTCTCGCTTTGATCATGTCCACCTGGACATCGTCGGCCCACTGCCACCCTGCCACGGAAAGGCCTACCTGCGGACCTGTGTCGACAGGTTCACCCGCTGGGCGGAGGCCATCCCTATCGCGGACATCACTGCCGAGACGGTTGCGAGTGCTTTCCTGTACCACTGGGTAGCCCGTGTCGGTGTGCCCTCCACGATAACAACAGACCGCGGCCGACAATTCGAATCAGCCCTTTTCACTGCCATCAGTCAGCTCATGGGCACCTCACGCATACGCACGACAGCGTACCACCCCATGAGCAACGGCATGGTGGAGCGCTTTCACCGCCAGCTGAAGGCTGCGCTCACGGCAACCGAGGAACACAACTGGGTGGAGGCCCTCCAACTCGTTCTTTTGGGTATAAGGTCCACCTTGAAAGAGGACATTGGCTGCAGCGCCGCTGAGCTGGTCTACGGCACGACACTCAGGCTGCCGGGAGAGCTCTTTGCGCGCGGCTCAGAGGAGGCATCCATAGCTTGCAGCGACTATGCACTTCGCCTACGCAACGTCATGAGCAAACTGCGCGCGGTACCTCCACGGCCCCCAGGGTCGCGTGTGGTGCACGTCGACCCACAGCTCACATCGTGCCCATATGTGTTTGTACGACACGACGCGGTTCGGCGACCTCTTCAGCCACCCTATGATGGGCCGTTTCAAGTCCTCCGCCGTGGCAACAAGCAATTCACAATCAAGAGAAACGGCCGTGAGGAGGTCGTGTCGTTGGACCGCATCAAGCCAGCACACATGGACCGTGACGACGCCGTGTTGCCTCCACTAAGGGAATCATCGCCAGGACCCCCAGCTTCAATGCCAGCCCAAGTCCACGAGGTGCCCTCCCGGCTGACGCACAGTGGGCGGCTATCAAGACCACCCACTCGCCTGGACCTTTAACTCCGTTCGGCAACTCACTAGGGGGGAGTGCTGTGGCGGCAGCCAAGCCAAGCCAAGCCGCCAGGCAGCGCCACCCTCCGCTGCTCCCCGGAACCTCCAGAGAACCTGAATAAACAGTCGATGTTTGGGATCCACGCCGCGCGGTCGTGTCTTCTTCTCCCGCGCGTACACGCGTCCCAACAGAAGAAAGGAAGGTAGGAAGGAAAACGAGAGAGAGGAAAAGCAGGGATGTTAACCAGTTTGGCATAACCGGTATGCTACCCTACACAGGGGGAAGGGATGGGGGAGGTCGAAAGAAGAGTAAAGAAAGAGAGAGGGGCAGCACACACGCACACACGCATCGTCACAGCGCAGAGCGGCAGTCTTGTGCGGTGAGAGCGCGAGGAGGGAACGACACTGACAAGACCACAGGTTCCGTGGCGCCACAGTTGTGCGCTGCCGTCGTGCGGTCACTGAGGACGTCATCATAAAGGTATGCGGCGAGGGCGTCCACCGATACCATATATAGACATAAAGCGCGGCATGAACGGAGGCCTGTCTGCAGCGGCTGTTGTGGACAGCGTCCACGCGCTGCCTTCCGCGGTCTCCCGGTTAACGATGCAGTCGTGCTACGCTCCGTCTGCGGTGGTTGATGTGAAATGGGCTGCACGAAATTGTCCGCGCTGGTCACGCTACTCACGGCGTTTTTTTTTTTTTAATGTAAACCATTCACATACCAAAACACCTGAACAGCATGCGCTCAGAATCCACAATAGGCAGTATCGCAATCGTCCGTGATATATGTATATTTTTTTGCCTCACGTCGCTTTTTCCAATGTCAGCATCTGAGCAGGCGCCTAAGGCTCCCGACTTAAAAATATTGGAACAGAAGTGAACATTGTGGGTTCTTTTTACTGTCCGATTCCTAGGACTGTTGTCACGGGTGGCTCCAACAGACAGATGTGCCACTGTGCAAATTCTGATGAAAACGAGGCGCTGAAAGTTCGTCGGGCGGTGAACAAATGGCTCGCGGAAAAGCGATTGCTGCCAAAGAATTTTTATCGTTGTAATTGCTGTTCCGTGAACTCTTTATGCCTTTTGCATCCCTCAACCTGAAGGCACGAGCACTGCATGTAGCTATGCTAATATCTTCATCTTCTGTTAATCTGTCCCTCTCTATCTCATTCTTTACTGCGATTAACTAAAGCCGTATTGTTTTTAACACAATGGTGCGATGCGCAGTGTCCCACAAAAGAACACCGATTTGCGCGTAGTCGTTATCCACTGCCTAATGCAATCCCTGCATACCACGCTCTTCTCTGTTCACCCAAAGAATAAAGAGCCAAGAGAAAACAAAGACCCGCGCGCATTCAACGACGCCAGTGCAGTGCCCGCGAAAGCCAGAATAGCTGTTCGCAGTTCGCGTTGCAAACATGCGGCCTCGGTAGACTCTAGCCTGGGCGCGAACAGAAGCCAGAAAGAACAGCTCATTGTTTGCGCTCGGTGTCGGGCGCATTCGGTCGCTGTTAGCGCCCCGTCGCTTCATTGTTCTTTTGTCTCTTTCCCTATCTCTCAGCGCGATGATTATTCTTTTGGGTTTTCGTTGCTTCAACGTGCTTTGTTGTTTTCTTTTTTTCTTAAATTTTTAATCCACGACGACGCACTGTGCAGACGGCTATTCTTCTCCCGTGTTCCAGACGCCCGCATTGTTCATAAGGGCACGAAAACTCGGAAGGCGTCGGCGATGGTCATCCTTGAAGCGTACACCCCACCGAGTACCGGCTTTAGTGGTCGAACTGAAGACTAGATTATTTAGCTCTCGCACACGCGTGTTTAGAGCAAGCATACATCACCTTGACCCCAATTATCGTCTTTCGCTTCGGTTGGCACGGGTGCTGCGGTTTTGGTCCCGTCACGGCTGATGGCGACCGAACGCGTCCGCGGTAATCAGGCGGCAAGCATGATATGATGACAAGAACGGTTCTGTCGCACTTTTTCGGTTCAATCCGCCTTTTATATTTTTCTGTGCAGCCCTCTGGCGTCTCGGTAGGGTTTTGGTTGAAGCTGTGACAACCGGTATCGCCAGAAGAAAGCCTCCGAGATCAAAGGGCGTTACGTGACTTTTCCGCTAGGCGAAGTACGCATGCGCCGGGGGATCGTGTAAAAGGCGGATTTACCCACAGTCCCCAGTCAGACATGGATGACCCCTACAAGCCATGAAGACTTTGGTCTATACAGAGTCGGGAATTTATTTTATTCTGTGATTCTGGATTCCAAATTCATGTTTGAAAAAAGCGCGAGAACCACGACAGACAGGCACGAAGGAGACAGGACGACGCGCCTTCGTGCCTGTCTGTCGTGTGTATTTTTTGCGTTTTTTTTTTCAGACATTAATTTCAACAAACTCGCCCAACTGTCCCTGCTAATTCTTGATTCCAAAGCTACGATATGAATCTTGATAATCTTATGAACCTTATGAATTATGGATAGAATTATGAAGTTCGCCGAAGTCATTTTGTCCCCTTGGCGTCCTTTAAGGCGAAGCTCAACCTAAGTACAAGGGCGTTTTTACTGCGACAGTATTATGTGGACTTTTAGGCACATTTTTTTTAGTAATTTACGCCGTGTCTTCGCGATGCCTTAACCTACGCCTTGCCGCTTCGCAGTAACCGCTATACTAGCAGCATCACTATACTGCCAAAGCCAGGGTACACAGTGACATGCCGCTGTACCAACAACGCCAGTGTAGTCAATGTTCTCGGTAAGCTCACGATTTGCACGCAACTACTACACTTATAAAAACACATCGATCCCCCCTCGTAACGCTTGGCTCAACGCCAAAAAATGCAGCCTAGCTACTCGCCGACTGAAACCGATTCCCACAAGACGTGGGCTCCGCCGAATTTTAACACTAAAGTGTTCTATGCCGAGCTCCACTAGGACTTCAGTGACGTATTTACGTCACGAAAATAACGCCAGAAAATGCGCACATTCAGACGGCAAAGAAAAACTTGAAGAAAAAAATTAGGCAGATCCCAATTACCATGGGAATCGATGTTATGCGAAGCATCCGGAGGTAAGCTGACTGGGTTGTAATTTTTTTATTGAGCGAGACGTTATGAAATGACGCTAAAGATATGTACAAATGTTGCACGCACACACATGTTGAAAAGTCGCATATGCTTCATATAACCAGTTGTTTACAGTTGTGTAACGATGCCAACAGAAACATGGGTATTGCCAACACCAGAAGCCGTGAGCTCATATGCAGAGTTTGTGCTTGCAAGGATGGTAGCCCTGGATAGTGCCACGTAAACCAACTACAGTGGATGGCGCTTAAGTATACAACTGACGCTAAAACGACACGACTCCTTCGTCATAGGAGAACGTATGTAATGTTTATAAAATTAGATAGCGAGCACTGCAACCACAATATACGTCTGACCATCATTACGCCTGCATAGGGTGTTCTTCCAAAGCAGTTTCGAGACCTGACGTGGCTCTGTGGTAGAATGCTTGATTGCCACGCAGAATGCTTGGGTTCGATTCCTCCTGGGACTCTGATTTCTATTATTTGTATTCCTCGCCTCAACGCCGCCGATGTCTGTTTTAAATGCGAAACATTTCTTAGCGAACTTCGGCGACTTTGAGCGTATCTATCTATCTATCTAGCCACCTACGACTTTGTGCTCTCCTGGCCGTATCGTTAATGGGATTTATACCAAAATTGGTATGGCATAACATGACTGTATGACGAACATGACTGACTGGTCATATCAGGAGAATCATGGCTAACTAGTCATGAAAAAAATGTTTGACACGCCGTGGCCGTAGTGCTCCGAAGGCCGTTTTCTTAACTTGATATATCCAAAAATTGGTACGATGAGACATTTCTGCATGACCAACATAAATGACAGGTGGTAATATGGAAATCATGATATGCATGTCATGTACAACATGATTTACATGCCACGCTCATGATGCGCTCACGGCCGTTTCGCTAGCTTGATATACACCAAATTTGGTATTGGGCGTCGTGACTGTATGACGAACCTAAATGGCAAGTGGTAATATGAAAATCCAGATCCAGCTTTCGCGGACATTGGATGATCAGCGCTCCTAGGGGCCACTGCTGGAAGCTCTCACGTTTTCAATGGGACAGGGTCATTTTTCGACGATAAAAAATCGTAGAGGCGCAATTTCCAAAACTTCTTAAAGGGGCACCTTCTAGGAGCTGTACCGCACTTAACAAATGCAGCATCGTTAACATCGGGGCTTCACATTCTGTTCCCACGACGACAAAAGTTTAAACAATGGGGTCCTATGGAAGCGGCCGAAATCACGCCTCGTTTTTCGGGACAAAAACGGGCCGATTGAAAAAACTAGACGGAAACCTGCAAATTGCTCGGAGATCTACGTAGTACGGAGACGAAGCTTTCATTTGAGGCCGCAATGATGTTTCTGTGTGAAGAAAAACACGTTCCAAAATGAGGTTTTCTGCAACACAGTCGCGTCTTCGACTCGCGTCTTGAGGGTTGCGGGGTTCATGTATGTTCATGCGTGCTTTGGTAGGTGCATGGCTGGCATAAGCAACCAGGGTTGCCGTTGGGTGGACATGAAAAGGCGCCAGAACTCACGCCAAAAGTAGCCAAAGTAGCCATGTCATTTGATCGTATCGCCGAATTTCTCGCCAAATAGAACAGAAGCGGTATTATCAACAGAGTCTTTACTATTGATGAATAAATAAAACTATTTTGAATAAGTAAAACCCCAAGTTTAAAAAAGAGCCATGGCGCCAACTGGAAATTTTCGTCGCCAACGGGTCCAAAAGTAGCCAATTTGGCGCAAAGTAGCCACCAACGGCAACCCTGTAAGCAACAACTAACTCGTCAAATCCGCGTTTACGCTGGGCAAGCACAGCGCCGAACACAACGCCGCTAGTGTCCTTGTGAATTTCATTTTGGGTGATCACAGCTTTTCTGTCATAATAAATTTCTCTCTCTCTCTCTCTCATATGGGGCGAGCAAATCAAAATGTCGCAAGATTGGAGGGGAAGTACGAACTCATCGGAGTTTTCTGGATGCATCGCCACATGTGACTTCGCTCAAAGGTCGCAGCCGCTGCGGAGGTCAGTCAAAGGCGCTATAATTGCGGGGAAGCTGCGAATGAAACGTCTAATATAAAATCAAAGGCATAGAAAGCTGCAAAGGTATTTTATTGTCAGTTTAGGAAACGTATACAACAGCACGAAGTGTCGTGGGATCCGGAAGGACGCCATCTCGGAAGAATACGGCCCAGATTAAGCGGCTTTCGTACTCCAAAACAACACTTCTTAAGTTTATCTGAAGGCCATTAAAGGTGAGGCTAGTGACGACAGCTTCGACCTTTTGTAGATGTGTCGCAAAGCCGTCTGAAAAGATCAGAGTACCATCCAGGTAGTAGAGATTCGTCTGCCACTTGAAGCCGCGAAGGTTGCCGATCGTGCGTTCAAATGTTGCAAGCGCGTTGCACAGCCCGAATCGCGTCACAATAAATACATATAAGCCATCGGATCTAACGAAGGCTGGTTTGCGGCGGTCAAGTTCAGCCATGGGGGCTGCAAGCAGCCGGAGTGCAGGTCCAACGAATAGAGAGAGAGAGAGGGAGAAAAAAAACTATGCTCCATGCCGGCAGTCGCGGCGTCGTCTATAAGTGGCTAGGGATAGATGTCCTTACGTGTGATCTTGTTCAGCAAGCCATAGTGTACGCAAAAACTAGGCAATTGAGCCGTCCTTTTCTTTTTTCTTTTTTTTTTTACAATATCGACCGGTGAGACCCATCAGCTGTTCCAGATCTGTATAACGCCGTGTTGAGCCATGTCACTTGTGCGATGTTGCGACGCACTGTGGCTGGCACACGATATGCGCACTTAGGCTAAGGAGCGTGGAGATCAGTGTCGAAGAAATACATCGTGTTAGACTTAATGTTGGGCTTCAATACATGAAAGGATGTTTTGTTAAGAATACAATTCGAATGGCAATGCCTTTCTCTGTAATGTTCAGGAATTAGGTAATATCTCGAAACTAGTGGCATCATAGGAATTCGTTCCAGGTTTCCTTAAGAACTCGACGGCGAAACATTGCGAATTGAAATGTGGGCGATAATTCAATTAGTTAAGATCACAATTAGGAAATTTTCGTTAGTTAGTGGACTAAGCCTTTCAATTCTTTTGTGTAATAATTTCAGCCTCTTTTCGTAGACCAGCTGACGAGCTAGAATTGTACAATATCTAACAGCCAACCTTTAAATTTTTTTGAAACTGTTCGCCGAAACATCGGTATTCTCCTTATTGTTGTACACATGTACCGTACTCCCCTCTAGAATGCCCTAGCGCTTGAGTGCATTTGAGATAGATAGATGAATAAATAAATAAATAAATAAATAAATAAATAAATAAATAAATAAATAAATAAATAAAACCTAAGCACGTTTTACACTCACTAAAAACGCTAAGGCGAATAACGGAAAGGTGGGCTAGTTGGTTAGGTTTCGTAGTGCAGTATATGGGGCAGCGCGAGAACGAATACAAGGACGAGAAAACACAGGACATGCGCTGTCTGTGTCCTGTCAGCGCGTGTCCTGTCTTTTCTCGTCCTTGTATTCGTTCTCGTGCTGCCCCATATACTTCGCTAAGGAGAAACCTGATTGGCCTCTTGACACACCTTTTGTCACTGTAAAAATACATTACAGTGAAATCTCGGTGATACGAACACAGCTCATACGAATTTCGGGGTGATACGAATTTTTCTTTGGTCCCGGCCAAGCCCTATTTGCCTCCAATGTAATGGAGTACGGTTGTTGCGAACCGATTTTCACCTCGCGACGTTTGATACGAACGTACGCTACCGCCCAGGTACGAAGAGGTGCTATCCGTGCTGTCGCGGAAGACGCGCTAAGCACGTGCGAGCGCGGGAACGCAAGCGCGGGCATGCGCGCCGCAGCGCCAAATCGTCAGAATCACGGTGCAAGAAAAATACCTTTTTTACGGTCAGAACAAACCTTGAGAGACGCTTCACGGCCTCCGAGATCGTGTGCGCGAATCTTTGAGGCACTAATGTGCCTCCGTGCGCCTTCGCATTTATATTACAGAGGTCATTGACGCCATGCTTTTTTTTTTCTACCGCGTCGACGTGGGCTGCTGTCGTTGTACTGTGTTTAAACCTGCCTCTTACGTGGCATGCCCGCCTCGTGCATCAGACATCCTATGAAAGGTGAACGAGGACCAAAAAAAGGCGAGGACGGTCTTGGCGAAGGAGTCAGGCCTCACAAAGTCAACATGCGCGACTGTTGAGGTCGCACTTGTGCGAGCACGGCCGTAAATCTCCCAAAAAACATCCCCAACACCTCCGCGATAACAAAATCATAACATAGGACCGTGGTTCCGAAATTTTGTGGCCTTGATCTGTCGCGTCAAAGCGCTTGTTTTGTTACTTTCACAGCAGTACACTGGTGTCATACGAAAAAGCATACTAAAATTTTGAAGGGGCTACTGTTGTCGCGAGTCACAATGCACCTGGTTTATTAATTAAACACGCGTGTACGGGCCGTGTATTTACGAGTGCTGGTATGATTGCCGAAATCTAAAAGCTTAACTGACAATCATTCAGAGTTCTTCCCGACGTTGCTGTGGCCCTGAAAAACAATAAATGAAAATGTACGCCAGCTTTCTTTTGTCGCATGCTAATTTTCCATGCTTTCTGGTGATACGAACTTCGGATGATACGAATATTTTTGGTGGTCCCGTGAGATTCGTATCACCGAGGTTATATATATATATATATATATATATATATATATATATATTTGCGACTGTGTACGAATCGCGAAATGATACTTTCGCATTCACGATTCACAAGTGTGTGATCATCATCATGACTACGCAAAATGACTACGCTAATTGTACGGTATATGTCACTCCCATGTTTCTCCAATCAACCCGGTCCTGTGCAGGCTGCGCCCACGTTAGCGCCGGCAGCTTCTGAATCTCATTGAAATACACTGAGTGTGTGCAGCGCAAAGAAACGGGGACAACAGAAGACACATGAACGACGTAGACTGGCGCTGTGTCTTCTGTTGTCCCCGTTTCTTTGCGCTGCACACACTCAGTGTATTTCAAGACATGTACCAACTAGCCCACCAACGGATCCTTCTTGAATCTCATCTGCCCATTTAACTTTATGCCTCCCGCTCGCGCGCTTGCCTTCTGTTAGAATGCACGCTGTTACTTTCAATTGCCACCAGTTATCTTGTATTCTCGCTGCATTCCCTTGAGAGATTGAGGTAAACTACCATTCGCTTTTCTCTTGAGAGATAGTGGTAAACTGCCAATCATTATCTCAGAATACGTGCCAAATGCACACTACAACATTCTTATACTTTTGGTTAGTTCATTCTCATGGTTCGTATCTGCGGTCACTACCTTCCCTAAACAGACGTATTCTTTTACCACTTCCAGTGTTTTGATAGGCATCGCAAACCACTCTTCTCTTCGGAGACTGCTGAACATTGCTTTATTTTTCTGCACATTAATTTTCTGACCCACCACTCTGCTTTCCCTGTCTAATTCAGTAATTATGATTTGCAATAGTTTTCCCGAGTTACTAAACATGGCAATATCACAAGCGAATCGCATGTTACTGAGCTACTCTCCTTTAACTGCTATCGCATGCTGTCCGCAATCCAACGCTCTGAAAACCTCCTGTTAACACGCGGTGAATAGCATTGGAAAGATGGTAGCTCCCTGCCTTAGACTCATTATTAGAATTTTATTCCATGCTATTTTTTTTTTTTTTCATGGGGGGACAACGGTGGCTGTGGAGACACTGTAGATATGCCGCCGCGACGGCATAGCGGCTATGGAGGTCGGCTGGTGACCTGAAAGGCGCAGGTTCTATCCCGGCCGCGGTGGTCGCATTTCGATGGAGGCGAAATGGTAGACGACCGCATGTACTGTGCGATGTCAAAGCACCTTAAAGAACGCAGATGATCAAAATTTCCAGAGTTCTCCTATACCGCGGGCCTCATTATCATATCGTGGTCTTGTCACGTAAAACCCCAGATATTACTACTATTATTATTATAATTATTATTATTATTATTAATTTTCGTTCATTAAAAAAATCATACCAGAGGACGTTCGAATGATGATATTTAAGTAGTGTTTTTGCAGCCGGTGACCGGCAAATCTGTAGCGCTAGCACACAAGCGTCATCATGTGTGCTATGCGCCGATTTGTGTGTACCGCGAGCCAAGACCTTCTAGAACGATTACTTTGTGCTTTAATAGTCATAATTGTTGGGGTCTAACGTCCCAAAACGACCGTATGATGAGAGACGCCGCAGTGGAGTGTTCTCAAAATTTCGACCACCGGGTGTTCTTTAATGTGCACCTAAATCTAAGCACACGGGCCTCAAGCATTTTCGCCTCCATCGAAAATGCGCCGCCGCGGCCGTACTTTGTAGTTTGAACCACACGTTTGGTAGCACCATGTTAGTTCGCGGAGGCCGCATTTCGATGGACGCAATATGCAGGAAGCCCATGTGCTCAGATTTAGGTACACGTTAAAGAGCCCCACGTGGTCTAACTATTGGGGGCCGCCCACTATGGCATCTCTCACATTCATATCGCGTTCTTTCAAGGCAAAACCCCAACAATTATTATAAGAAGTATAACCGCTTTCTGTGCATCCAGAGAAGCCTAATCAGTAAAAAAAAAAAGCTCGGAAAACACGGGGACGAAAAGTAAGCAGACGCTATAAGCTAAGTAACCTAGAACTAAACATTGCGAAATGCTATCATTCGACTGTCAAGTCATTAAATGTGCGCCAACTGCTTCAAGATCTGCCATCGGCCGAGCCTTTCAACATGGTAAAAAATTTGCGCAGCTTGCGCTGAGTCGCGTAAGGCTGGGGCAGAGCAGCGCCTGGTCCTGGCTTGACTAGGCACACGTTCATTCACATGTCCATGCACGAAGTGTTCACGCGATCACTTTGCGATTCACGAGTTTCGGATAGGTATCGATCGGGTTTCATTGGGAATCGCTTTCAATCACAGCACCAAGTACCTTATTTACCTTAATTAGATAAATTGGCCGAACTTGCAAATTCGAGGCTTGGTCTCGATTAGCTTCCATCCCATGTGAAGGTAAGCTTAATTAGCTAATTAGTCGAGCTACCACTAGTTATATTCAGTCTTAATTAGTATTAGGCTAAGCTTGGCCCATCTTACATAGTTCGGCATTACTATAGGCACACGAGAATCTCAGCTCGGCTAAATTAGGGCTTTTTGAGTTATGATTTCATTAGCTTAGTTATGCGTAGTTAATTAGGTTTTACAATGCGCAACATGGCCTAATAAGGCTTGTCTATGGTTACACTGGTTTAACTAGGCACAGCTGTTCTTAATTTTGCTTGACGTGGCCGCGCCGGCAGGATAATGGTTTCCTCTCTACATCGCAAACCGGACAAACGGCGGGCATAACATACTTGCTGTAAAAAAAAATGCGAAGGGAATAAATGAATACGTTTGGCTGCCCTTCCGAATTCCCGGTGCAGTGGCGCACCGTTTTCTTTTTCTGATGCGTAAAACGAGTCGTTGCCATAGGATCGGGGAATGACTAGCGATTTTAACGTTGCAGCTCGCCGGTCTTATCTTTGTCGCCGTTAGCAACGAACGCGGCAGGCCACGCCAAGTCGTGAAGCTGTGTGTTCTGAACTTTTTTACTTTTGTTTCTTTCATTTTCTTTCTTGCCTTGACGCAACTCTTGACTTCGCGCGGCATTCAAAAGATAAAAGTAATGCGGCACGTGGTGGAAGACACGCGAACTAAACGCCGATGTCCGTGAAAGCTGGATCTGCGCGCTTTTAGAGCAGCACGTGATTTCCTTGGTGGCTAAGCATTCCACGAAAGAGCGATCTGATTTGACGCGGTTGCATTAAAGAGATCGTTCTGCGCAAAATCCAGTGTCGGCGTCGTTGCTTGTAAGCGTTGTCCGTGGGCGAAAATTAAAGATAGATGCATATAAATAAACAATAAAAATCTTCGGCTTGAGCGGAAATCGATCCCAGGACTTCCACGTCGTAAACAGGTGTTCTACAACAGAGCCACGCCGGTGCATGAAACTGTTTTGAAAAAAAAAACAACATAATAATGTCATGTAGTGCGAGGAGCCCCCCTTAATGCATGTAATATTGCGTGGCAGAAGCGTCGGATCACACCAGCGTCAGAACATTTCAGTTGAACTAGTGGTTGGTTTAAAGGCCCATCAATTCCCAAGCGTACAAGCATAATTAATCATTATTATCAGCAGCAGCATCAACAAAGTGTGTAGCTGCGCCTGAGCGCTTGTGACCTTATGGATCGCAAAAGACATACGTGGCCTTGACTACACCCCGGTCGACCACCTCACTTAACGCGCTGGACGCACGGTCCCCTGAATCGACCGCTCCTGGATTTTATACAGGAAACCGAACTATTTCTCTTTATTTAGTCTATGCCGTTGGGCATACTTGCGCCAATAAAAAACAAAAAAGACCGCGAAAGAAAGAATTATGGCGTAGCGGGCACTTCGCATGCTGTACTTGAAGTAGGCATTCTAGGATAATTTGAAGCAGTCAGTGTTACGCGCACAGACTATCCTTTCTTTGCGGCAGGGTTGAGCTGTCCACCGAGAAAATAAGCTGTCCGCCATGGTGGATCAGTGGCTAAGGCGCTCGGCTGCTGACCCGAAGGTCGTGGTTTCGATCCCGGCCTCTACCATTTCGCCTCCACTGAAATGCGACCGCCGCTGCCGGGATGGAACCGCGACCTTCGGGTCAGCAGCCGAGCACCCTAACCACTGATCCACCGTGGCGGACCTAAAGGACACACTTTGAACTCATGCTTAAATATAGCAGTTACGTATCAAGCAGGGCGTGCGAGAATGAACTACAGAAGCAAAGGTAGTCGCAACCACTTTTTTTTTACCTTCATCGATGAGGGACCCCAATTCCTCTGCAACAATGGGAACAGCCATCACGAACAGCTGCATTCTGGCAGGGTCGGCGTAAGCATATTCGGTGAAGTGGTCCGAGCAGAGGCGGTAGCCGTTGTATACATATGCTTTCATGCCAGCCCTGAGAGGTCTCCCCTTTTGGCGTAATTTCGCCATACGTCACACCTACAAAATCGAGGACATACCACCATGAAATCAGTAAACAACGCGTAAAAGCGAAAAAAAATAATGTGACTGCGAAGAGGAGACAGAAAATTGTGTCCTAGCACAGGCCGAAAATCGAAGCGCACCTCGGTTGTAGCGCAGGTGACTCGAACTTCTCGTAACAAAGAAGGCAAGCGGTCCATGCTGCGTAAATGAGTTTGGGGGGCTTCTTTCGTGTGAATTAACATTCAGAAGTGGTAATTTCACTCCTAGAAACTGGTCGTCTAAATGTTCTAAAACCAAACCAGTTCGTCGAAGAAGCGTTTAAGCACATACGGCAAACAAAATTTGCAAGCTTTCTTCTCGTGGAAAAAAAAATTCAGAGAAACCGCTAACACAATCGATGCCGAAGCGAAATTTCCGTGTGCGCGTCAGCTGTCGTCAATCGGCTCACAAGAAACTGTTGACAAGTAGATTTACATGCTTGCAACACCACTGAAAAATGCACTGTGCCAAACAAACAAACAAACAAACAAAATCACTGTAAAGTAACGGCGGAAAATTTTTCGGTTCGCCCTGTAGCTTTTCTGGGAAGGATAGCGCTTGCTACATAACGACCGAATAAGAAGTGTGCTTACCTGTAATCCGCTGGGAAGCGGAAAAATCTCGCTGTGCTATTCTTTCCCGAGTAGTAGCACCACAAAGCAGCGCAGCACGCCTTGTGTCTATTTCGTGTTTTGTGTTTTCGTATTCTGAGCGCGTTCGCCCACACAGACACCAAAAATTTCACGTGCAAGGCAAACTTCTACACCTGCACACAGTGAAAGCGGCAGGTGCAGACGAAGCGAATGAGATAAGAGTGAAAGCACCGCCCGTCGGCGCAACGAATGAGCCGTCTAAATAAATATATAGGGCGTTAAAAAAGGGGGAAATAGCCAAGGACACATTTATTGTCTACACATAATTGCATAATTTTAGTTTACTGATGCGTACGTTGGAAAGATAAAGCCTCATATGCAAAAGTTACTGAATTTTCGCTTGCTACCAAAAAATAATAGTGACGCTTTTTTTCCAATACCGAAACTAGTCGAAGTGTCCGGCCCCTGTTCTGATAGCCTACATTTCCCATCAAAAATTTTTTAAAAGCAGCAAAAAAAGAAAAAGCGTGACGCATGCGCACCTATCGAAGCAGCTAGAGCATGCGTGCTCACTCATGTGATATGGGTATATAAGGGCCATGCAGCGTGGTTGACGAGCATTTTTGCTGAAGTCCGTGTTCGCCATGGTTCGCGCAGCCTCGACTTCGCAGCTGCAAGCACACGTGCTTGGACCACGACTACACACATGGGCATGCATTGGGGCTTCTCAGTATCGCCCCGCTCGGAAGCAGAAGCGTACCAGGAGCATCGTAGTTCTGCCAGCAGCATTCGTACGAAAGGCCAGTTGATTATTTATTTATTTTTGTTTTTTTTTGCGAAAATATTGTTCCTTTGGTGCATTTATGAAGTGGCGTTCAACATGAGAACAGAAATGCGTCAGTTAATAGAGCAAGAAATCGGATCACTTATCGGTAGCACAATTTTACAACTATGGAGCAGTCATGTTGTCAGTTTTTTCTTTTATTTGTTCCTGCGAAGGGTTTGAGGCTTTCGCAGATTTGTTTTGGGCCACTTTTCGCCAAGTATCTGTATTCATCAGATGACTGATGTTCCCTCGGTTACAGCGGCTTCCGTTTCCACGTTACATATTGCCGGTCTCTTCATCACATAGGTTGTCCAATGAGTTAACATGGTCCTGTTAAGGTATCGACGGCAACTACAAGATGGGTATTCCCTCCTGTATTGTTCGAAGGTAGTAGCGCGTTCGCGCGCGTTACGGTTTCACGGAATTTCTACGTTCCCCAGCTTCCTTCGGATAAGTACCGTACGTCACTTTTGTTCCGACGTCGTCGTCTTTCTTCATTGATTCGTTGATTGATTAGCCATACCTTAAGTGCCCCAGGAATGGGTTTTTACAAGAACGGCTCGCTATTACAATAGGGTCAAACGCACAACGTCAGGAGGAAGGCCATTCCAATTGTATGCCGTCTTCACATACAGCACAAACGATGTACGGTGCGTAGTGGCGTGAGAAGTCGGCGGTTACATACGAGTATAGCTTCCCCTTAGTTGATGTTATCGAAATGTCGGTATGTTCCCTTGATGGCGGTAGTACGACGTGACGCGTAACAGAATTCGGATGACAGGCACAGACGAGCTATAGAACGGGCTGGTGAAAGGCGCTTTACTATAGTATGAGTATTTTACTGTATTCGGCGGGAACCGAATACAGTAAAAGAAACGCGCGTGGCAATACCCCCCTCTGAAAAGGCATCGTCCCGATGCTTAGAACAGAACACATAGGAAAAATACATGCAACAATAAATAACGACAATAAATCAAGAAAGTTGAATAAACAATACGCACAAGAAAGAAAGTCCAATGAAAAAAAAAGTACAGTCCTCAGGTTCACTACCGCGCGTAAAAAGGCTTGAGGCGCACGACATGGACGACTTCAGGTCGCGCACGGCGCCGTTGAGTTCGAAATGCCGTCGGGGACAACCTCGTAGTCGAGTGTGCCGAGACGTCGAAGCACCCTATACGGTCCGAAGTAGCGTCGCAGAAGTTTTTCACTAAGTCCACGTCGTCCTATGGGCGTCCACACCCAAACGCGGTCGCCGGGCTGGTATTCCACGAAGCGTCGTCGAAGATTGTAGCGGCGGCTGTCAGTCGTCTGCTGATTCTTGATCCGCAGGCGGGCGAGCTGTCGTGCTTCTTCGGCGCGCTGTAGGTAGGCGGTCACGTCGATGTTTTCCTCGTCGGTCACGTTTGGTAACATGGCGTCAAGCGTCGTTGAACTGAACATGGTTGGAACGCGCCGGCTTTTATAAATCACGCGTCGAACATTCTAGCCTTATCACTAGTCGTCGCGCAAGCTCTGGAATAATCTTGAGTGTTACCGTCTCGCGTGCAATCTTAACAAAACGGTCTACTACAACCGAGAAGCTTCTGGAACAATAAGGCGCGGTCGGCGCCGAGTACTGCTGATAGTCTTTGTGGGCGGAAACCGAATACGGTAAAAGAAACGCGCGTGGCAATATGGATCTTGCTCGATGATTTTTGCATGTATGCTACAGTTTTAAGGGTGTTGCATTGGGGAGATTGCAAGCAGCGCATTTTAGTTCAGGTCTGATTGGCGTCTCCTACATGAATACTTTGACAGGAGACGGTGCCAGACATAACTATTGCTATGGACAACCAAAAAACGCCGTTAGCTTCGTTAGCAACGTGTGACAACGTAATTTTAATCTGAAGAAATAGTAGGTAGGTGTTGTAACCGTCGTGGCAGTTGTCAGCTTGCTCTCTGCCTAATTCCTATGTGTCCGTTGTGTATTTGTGTATGCGCAATGCCAATAATAAGAAAAAAAAAGCAAATCCCACGCGTGCTGAGACTCTATTTCATGCGAAGCAGTCAACGAGTAGAAACACTAGTCGAATTTTTGGCTTTGAACGTAGCGTTGTGAGGTGGATCGATAGCGCATTGCGAATTGAGTAGTTGTGCGCTCATGTCGTCGGTTTATCAGGCGTGGCGACCAGACAGGCGTTCAAAGGGTACATCTTTAAGAAAAGCGCGAAAAAACCCCAACAGACAGGTAGGAAGGAGACAGGACGACGCGCTACTAGCAACTGAAGCTTCAATCAAAAGCGAAGAAAGATATACACTCACATTACAAAAAATAAGATAAAGAAAACGATCACTGCAGAATGAATATGCATGTAAAAAAGAAATCTTTTAGATGAGCTTAACCTTAGCCGCCTTTCGTCGGCTGTGAAAAGTTCAAAAGGCCTACACCTTGAAATTTTCTTCTCGGTTGAAACCCACAAAGCGGATAAGCCTTTTCGAGTCATTGTGTCGGAAAGGGGTACCTGGCAACATGCCGTCTCTGGTTTTCTGCAGCGCCATCTTTCCTCGTTGGCCATTGAGGACCCTTTTCGTGTGCCTAATTCTGAAGCAGTTGTTGAGCCCTTAAAAAAAACGGTAACCCCGGCATGTGTTATGGCTTTAGTATCGATATTGAGGATGGTTTTTTACTCGCTTCCGCATGGCAAGCTGATGGAAAGTGTTAAGCTATGCATCACAGAGGGAAATCATGAATTGACGTTTAGAACAAGGTGCGGTGTTTCACTGGGAGGGTTCTTGGAGCTGTTGTCCTTCTACCTCAGAGCAACCTTTGTAGCATGGCACAATGATCTCTTTGTACAAAAGCCAGGAGTCTGTATTGGCTCTAGAGTAGCTCCCACTCTTTGTGAAATTTTTCTTAACAGAGTGGACCGGTTGTTGGAAAAGTCTTCTTGGGCTTCACAAGCATGCCTTTCGGTGTGTCGACGATTATTTAATTTTACTTGACAGGCACGACCACCAAACAATGTGTATCGACATTCTGAAAGTTTTCAAGGAGTGTGGTTTGGGATTGAAGTTCACTTTTGAACTTCCCAAGGACAATGAATTGCAGTTTCTTGACTTGCAGCTGCAATTCCTCTTCTCGCATGTATGTTGGGTTTTTTTTCCCTAGGTCTACTAAACCACTTCTCCAGTATGGATCAGCTCACTCGAGAACTGTAAAACATGGCATAGCGCTTTCGTGTATAAAATCTGCCCTCTCAAAATCATGTCCTCATTCTGTTAGGGCTAGCTTTGCACTACAGATCAGTAGACTAAAAGCCGCAAGGTTCCCTGACAACCGCTATCAAGCCTCGATGTAACTTAAGCTGGTGACAAAAACGTGACTGATTTTTCTTTTTTACATGCATATTCATTCTGCGGTGATCGTTTTCTTTATCTTGTTTTTTGTAATGTGAGTGTATATCTTTCTTCGCTTTTGATTAAAGCTTCAGTTGCTAGTAGCGCGTCGTCCTGTCTCCTTCCTACCTGTCTGTTGGGATTTTTTCGCGCTTTTCTTAAAGATGAACTTCAACCAACTCGCCCAACTGTCCCTGCTAGTACAAAGGGTAGTTCATGGACCCAAGTAACGCCGGCGCTCACGCTGAAGCCGAGACTTCATTTTTATCACAATGAAGTGCATGCTACGGTGCGACGATGGGCTTATCGTAAGTCACGTTCGTCTGCGCATTCGAGCAACGCTCGGCTATAGCTTACGGATTCGTAGGTATACGTATGTAGTGTTTATTACATTCCTATGATAGCGGATAGCCAAAACGGCAGACACAATTAGTGTTGCCCCGACGAGAAGCTTGCATACGGTCTTTCTCCGAAGCACTGGCTTAGCTCTGTGGTAGGATGCCTCGGTTCGATTCCGGCTTGAGCCGTCGAAATATTTCGCTCATTGATAACGCCGCCGACGCCGGCACCTCATTTTCAGTGACACGGGCTTCTTAACGGTGTCGTGTTATATTTCCGAAGTGTTTTCACGCTGTCCCTGGGTTGCTATAGATTTAGTCGCCTGTGGTGCCCACGCGCTTGCCGCTGTAAGTGGGTATGTGCCACACCTGGCAGGTGGAAAGGGTTTCACGACGTACGCGACAGGCAATTCAGCTAATTCATCTCATAAACAATAAATCGGGTTCATCATACACCCATGTCCTCCAATGCCGTTTTTGGTAGACACTAAGTAAAAGAGACCACAGGAGCGTCCAGATAGATAGATAGGATCAAAGTGCCTTTGGTTCGCCAAGAAATGCGTCGCATCTAAGGATCTGAAGAGAAATGGACAGCTCGGCCCTTATATGCCCTTACACGTGAAATTCCCAAGTTGCATATCTGTCATCTCTTGGCGTTCAGTAGCACTGTAGCGATGTTTTGTGTTTAAGGCATTTGACGTTTGTTAACCAGATTTCGACTTTTTGAAGGCCAGGCTGAAGTAGATGGGCATCTGATATGTTGTTACTTTAGTGATAACGGAATCGAACCTATTCTAAGATTTTCGTATTAGAAAAACGATTATTTGGCAAGTCGTTAATGTATATCAAGAAAAGCAATGAACTCATCGGACTATGCCCTGAGGTAAGCCTGAAATAACAGGGCTAAGGAAGAAGATAGGTTATTGACGTAAACGAACTTGGTTAAAAGATTGCAATAAAATCGAAGCTCAACCTTAAGGCAGGAAAGCTTTAAAAACAAGCATTTAAACTTTTTCAGTGGCTTTGACGAAGCGTAGAAAAAGTCTACCACATGTGCACCCTTACTATTTTTTAACAATAACGCTGAGCATATAATATGACGGCATGTAACATTCCCGAAAGGAACCATCTGCACACTGAACTACGAGCGCCGTCTGCTACGCTGAGGCCCAAAAAGAGCGACATTAGTGGGCGTGTCTCGCCACCTCACGCAGTCATACAACAGAAAACAATGGGACTGGAGGGGCTATTTTGTAAACGGGATTGGTCGAGGCTCGTTTGACGGTCACACGTGGGACTAGGAAGCGGCAGTGCTGCTCAATCATTTGGCACAGGACGGATGAAGGCACCGTTCCGTCCTATAAAACGGATATAGAACGGACGACTTGGGTTGGATCTAAACGTAAGCGCTAGGAATCGACTTCGCCTGCTTTGTGTATGGCTTACTCCAATTCCGCGCCGATAGTTAGAGAAAATTCGCAACCAGCCCTCAACACCGAATGTCTCGTGAAATTGCGACACCACCTAGCGCCCAATCAAGATATTGACACACGTCATCGCGCTCTTCAATTTCAAGCTTTGAAAAAGAATATCTGCCCATATTGATGTTCAGCTATAATAATTCTGTATTTCTTCTTGCGTTGAAAGCATCTCTGAATTCCCTCAGCTCCCCCCATTGGCTGTTCGCTCCCTGTCGTGACGTTTTACTCCGTTCTATCTCGGAACGCTCACGAATTAGCACCCCCAGATAACACAGCCGGAAGCACGGGTATCGAATGCGCCTAGCAGAGCAGCACAGCCAAGGACACTTGCACTCGGCTGCGCGTAGCTCGTATGCGCATACTGTTTTCCATTGATCCGATGTGCTCCGTCGTACGGCGCTGTTTGGGATATGTTGAAGTAAACAGCGTATCCGACGGCGCTTGTAGTTCAGTCAGTTCAGTATGCTTTGTGCGCTTGCGCATCATCGGCAGAGCTCGTTACCTATCTAACATATCTGACGCTACTATATACGGTGCTCCCGCGATACTGTTAAAAAAAAATTGCAAGGGTGTACACGTCAATGCTACCTCCGTGCTCTCTAATAAACAATGCTAGTTGGGTATCGCAGCAAACACCTTACTGGAAACCATGTTGGTTTTCATTAAAGTTAGCAGTCGCGAAAGCATTCAACTACTTGGAGTAGATCACACATTTCATTATTTTTATCACAGTTGTGAATGAAGTGGCAGATATTTTTTTCGCGTTCATAAGTTGAGTCTTTTTTGTTTTTGTTCTCCAGATGAGGGTAACTGCTGAAATATATGTGAAAAAATTGCATTTGTTAGATTATCAGTGTTATTCAATATCTTAGTGTTGGTGCATTGATGTGAGCTCTAATGAATTGATACGTTTGACCACTGACATCAACTTTCATGTCTTGCATAGTTGGGTGGTTTACAGGAAGGGCATCAGGAAGTTCGGCATCTGCGTGGTTCAACGGTAAATACTGAACAGAGAGCATCAGTTAATACGTGCGCGACACATCACTCTGGAATTCAAACCTCGTAGCACTGTTTGACAAAGGCGTAGTGGATGACGGGTTAATTGTTTTTGAGAACTGTTTACGACTACTTTCTAGCTCATCATGTAACGTAACAGCATCGACATTAAGCTACAGCTCTAAAAGATTCAAAGTATTTCGTCTGCCCGGTATTTCCAAGCGCACAGCTCGTCTGAGCGAGGCTGATCGTATAGTTAAGGTGAGGGTGAAAACATAACTTTGGGTAAGGTACTGCGACTTGTTTTTAAAAAATAGGCGCCACTTGGTTTAGATTAGGTGGTAGAAAACGGGTAAGGAGCCATTGATCCGCTTATCAGGATGAGACGTTAGCAAAAGGTCTAGAACGTTTGATGAGCGGTCGCCAGAGAGGCGACCTGTGATAGTCTATAATGGTGAAGCAATAGCTTGAAGTCTCTTCCAGCAGACCATGTTATGCCGAGGAAGATGAAGTAGTCAAATATTGTTTTCAGAAATCTAGTTGTGACAGTTAAGAGCATCGTGAAAGTGCTTAGAGAAAGAAGCATGTGTGTCCGGTGGGTGGTAACACACTCAGATTACAACAGGCTGATTAGACATACGACAACGTACCAATAGTTCCTTATGGTGGAAGGAGGTGGACGCCGGAGCACTGGATGTTATTGTGAGCAGCCATCAGGACACCGCTGCTAAGTGTGGTTTGTCGGTCACGATGGAAAATAATGCATTCAGGAAAACAATGCAACGCTGTGTCGGAAACATGCATTCAGCCATGTTTTGGTCATAATGACGATGTCTTAATTTTTGGGATGGGTCACATCTGAGAGTTAGTCACGCTTTGTCAAGGACTCCCTATGACAGTATAGATCAGTGGCAAGGCTGTGCGCGTATATACGGTTTCTGGGAACAGGAGAATCACGTGATTGATTTTGTGGCTGAAGAATCGATATCTGCTCACTGTAAGATAGGCAGCGTTATCGCGTCTTCTCATAACGAAGCCTGAAGGCTTGGAGTCGTGCTTTTCCGAATTCCGCAAGTTTCTTTCGGGCAAGACTAGTACTTAACGAAAAGTCTGAAGCAGTCTTGTCATAAAGCCCTCGGGTTGCGTGCTTGGTTACGCTTGCGGCGTTTTTCGCGCAGCGTCCACGGCTGCTCATGACATTGGTGCACTTTCTTCTATGTGGTGTTGGTTAAATTATTCCCCCCGTGAATGTAGTACCGCAGACTCGATGATATTCGCATAAATTGAAGAAATCGTAACGGAAGGCACCACGTCATTGGTCAGTCGCCTCGATCGCGACCATAAACTGCTGGAAATTTTCGATTTGTTTGCCCTATGTACAGACCTTTTTTCGTGGGCGCCGTCATATCGCCTAGGGGGCGGCGCCGTCTCTGGTCTGACAACCTACTGGCATGTGCGACGCTCCTCGCTGCAGTTGCAGTCGGTTTTTCTCGTTCTGGCGCGCTGAATATCGTATCAAGTGATGCAGTCTAGGTAGGAATGAGTCTGTGAGACGTCCTGAAAAGGTTTGATCCATTGAGGATCAAAGACGTAAATATACAACGGTGCGAACGTGTCGCAAGTGCTTGATGTCATATATTTTCGGCGCTCTTTTTCCGTTGGAAAACGCGCAGATATTTCAACTTGTTCTAGCAGGGCAAGCAAGTTCTCGCACCAGTTAGGGGCACAATGAATCTTTTTTACTTGAACTGTAATCTTTTAGTTTGTTTTTTCATTCACGGTTTGTTGATGCTGTTACTACCGCTCGTACATGTGGTCGTGCCTGAGCGTGTAGTCTCGATTTCATGGCGAGGACGGAATCTTTTTTGCTGCTCACAAACCGTCGTGTATCTTTTTTTTTCTTTTTTTTAATGTTTAAGTGACACAACTGACCGGTTCTTTCTCGCTCGTTTATTTTATTGCCCTCCGGTGTGGACGAAATTACAGGCGTTGACAGGAAGGTGCTGGTACATAAAAACGATGCTGACGTTGACATGCCGGCACGCTTCTTTCAGGGGGCGAAGCTCCCTTAAGGTCGAGGCTTGTCAATCACTCCCCCGGGGTAGCCACGCTAGTGCGATGACGATGACGCTGCCATCACGGCACAGCACATGCAAGGTAACCATTATACGATGAAGAATAAGCGCGTTCCAGACCGCACATTCTCTATCTGCCATGGATGAAAATGATCGTGCACTTGGCTTGGCTTGTGAAGATCTCAAACGGAATCGTCGTCATGACTATGCATCTGGCACCTAACCTATACAACGGAAACGTCAAGTACATCGAGAAGGCGATGCTGCACTACGAAACTGAATACAAACACAGCCCTTTCCTACTCGCCGGAGACTTTAACGCGGACATCATGAACGACGACTGGCTAGTTCAACACATGGTGTCCCGTTACGCTCTCCGGTGCATTTCATATGACTACAAACGTGTAAATGACTGCAAATATGTGAATAATAAAACAGCCAGAAAGGAGGAGAGCGGCGGTTGCCAGACCAGTCCTCCTAACCCGATGCAAAGGTCTATAGAGTTCTACAAATGGTTTTCCACGAATCAAGGCCTATGGGGGGCAGTGTGAGTGCCAGAGGTGCATCTCGTCGCAAGTGTCTCTACTTCAAAACAGCTACGAGCGGGTGGTTGCCCAGCAGTTAAATTTTATAGATGCCTGTCAGATTATATTCTCTGAATCGAGCGTTCGACTTTCATCACGACATTACCGAGCCGACGCTGCCGCTTGGTGCAGCTTGTGGTTGGGCGTTGTGTTTAACAGTACGTGTTGCCCATGTGTATGACCGACGACGCAGCCTGTAACCACGGCGGCGATGGGGACACAACTCGGTATATCTTACAATAGAGCGAATTTGGGCATGTTGGTGAAGCATAGTGAAACACACAGCGCAAATAACGATGGGGACACAGGAAGCAAACACTGTTTCCTTTTTTGTGTCCCCGTCGTCATTTGTGCTGTGTGTTTCACTATACGGTATATCTTGCGCGAGTTCTCGCGTTAAGGAGTAGAGCGAGTCTGTTTCCAACGCTCACCACTTATCGATTTCACCAAGGTCCGACTGCAGGAAAATGGTATCGTGACGATTGGTGATTTTTGTGCAGACAACTTTGTTGGAATGGAAAAAAAAAAGGTTGGGCGAAGTTGCCCTGAGCCGCGCAAGGCTTGAACCGGCGCAACTGGACGATTCTGGAGACTAATCTGGTTGCTGCTGGGTTGTTTTTAGGCCTTGGATAGGTGATGCCGATTCTAGGTTTTTGTTGGACTTTAACTACGTGATGCTAGGTTGTTCCTACGTTGATTCTCAGCGCAGAGAGGTTCCAGTTAAACCTCAGACACGACACGGTTGTCGAAACTCCAGAGACAGAAACTCGCGCTGAAACCAAGTGTTCGCACCTCTCAAAGATCTATGGGCACGTCGTCGTTGGCGTATTCCTTCCATCGCTTCGGGGTCTCCTCACAGCCGCCGTTGCTTCTCCCGATCGCAATCTGCCCGGTACACTGACTTAACAGGGAGGGTGGGCGCTGCAACAAGCCTTCGCCCCCCACCCCCCCCCCCGCCGCCCCTCCTTTCCCCTGAAAAGATACCTTGCGCACGCTTATGGCATCTGCGTGTGTAACTTTTATATGTTATGGGAGCGGCAGCACTGAGCGCCCCGGTGGTAGACGAGAACGATGCGACAGAAGCACTCTCGCGGCTCGCGCTCAGCGGCCGCTGGAAGTCAGTCCCGGTCGAGTCTTGAAATGATAAACATGTGTTGCTCAGTGTCTCGTCCTCGTCTCTGAAGGGTTCTGTGCGGCGGCAGGCCCAGACACCTACAATGGAAACACAGGCGGTCTTCGAACGAGGCGGAACACGCCACGGGACGCGTGCAGCTCGCGGCAGAAAGAATGAAAGTTGTTCCACAGCACACGCCCATGGAGTGCATATACGTTCGGCCACCTGAAGATAACTTTGTCACGTTGGTATCCACGAATTTCGGGCGAGCGATGTATTGTAGACAAGTGGAGAAGCATTCGAGTGGGCCCACGTTTACCGATTTTTCAATGGGCACGACACGACAAACCCAATAATTCGGAGCCGAAGGTGCTTACTTTGGTCTGTATGATGCCCCGCAATTTATATGGTGGCCTTAAGCAAGGGCAAACACATGCCGATGTTACGAGAACACAAATTTGAAGTGCCTTTGACGGGTTACCAGCCGCTTTGTACATATATAACCCCGTGAAAATACAAGCAAGTGGTGGCGTTGTAGCGTCATGGTTACGGTGTTTGCATTCGGTGCGTGTGGTCGCGGGTTCGATTCCTGTGTTGTGGGTACTTGTGTGCAAATGTCATGTTTGTGCGTGTATACCTTGTTGGCCATTTTCTAATATGTCCCAGTGATTAATAGCAGCAAGAAATGTCTGCCAAACGCTACTATAGTGCCTAAAATATATTTTTTTCGCAAGCCTGCACGCAGGCTAACACAAAACCTACGGCGCCATCTAGATATAAAAACACTAAATGCACTGTAGAGCTATAGAAACCTAAGTGCGGCACTAAATCGAGCTGCTGCAGAAAGCCACCGCTGCCTGCGTCTCTGTGCCGAGTTTACTTCGATGTTGCGTCTGACGGGCCGAAACAGATCGCTTTCTTTCGACATATGGCGCAGTCGAGTACTCTTCAAGACCCCTAATACCTGTCTCGGCTTCACTTGTGGCCGTATTTGCCTTATCTTGGGAACAGGGAAATGAATACAGCGTCGCCATCTCTGCGCGGATACAGAAAACACGAGCGCACATTGTAAACAAACCTTGTTAAGCCTTGTGAACCATAAACTGACTATGTATCTCACAAACGGAGCTATTTTATCGGCAGTATACGGCCAGCGAAGCCTCATTACAGAAATCTAAATCAAATACGAGCATCAAATACGGCTCTCGCTTCAACAGGCACCGCCATCTTGCCCTACCACCCTAAAACCTCCTTTTGAAGGGGGGTTTTGCGGATTACCTTTAGGACGCACGCTGCGACACGAGCGCAAAACTCCCTATAGTAGGCTCAAACCCGTTTGCAGTGTACCTTAAATTTGCTGTGATAGAGGGTTATCTACCATTTGTTGCGCCAATTAGTATGAACATTGTTAAGATCTTCATACAAAACGGCGTGATCAGCATTGTTAGTGATTGTGCGGTCAATGACACAACCATCTGCGAACATTCAGGTTAAGAGGCAACATGTAGAGGGAGGTCATTAATATAAATAAGAAATAGCAGTGCGCCTAAGACGCTACTTTGCGGAACGCCAGACGTTACAGGGAGGGGTGCGGAAATGGAATTATTTACTTGTACTGACTGTGATCCGCTAGCAATCAAGAAAAAATGGCATCTTCCTGTTTGTTAGTATCGAGGTTGATGTATAAGTCGTGGATGAACATAGGAAGTTGCGTTTCGCATGAGAGGCCCTTGCTGAAGCCATGTTGAGATGTGTGAAAAAGTTGTTGGTGTCAAGAAACTGCATGATTTGCGTGTAGATGATTTGCTCCATTATCTTGCAGGGTACACTAGTCGGGGACATTGGTCGATAGTTAAGAGGAGAGTTGTAGGTTGGAACGACCTGCCCTTCCTTCCAGGTGAGAGGATGCTACCGGATGATAAAGACGGCGAGAAGATTAACGTGAAATAGGCTGCGCAGTTGTCCTTGGTGTTTTTTTAACAGTAGGAAGTTGGCTTAATGAGCACACGTGTACGGGGCACCCAGTCGAATGCCTTCGAAAAACCTAGAAATATAGCACCTAAGGATCCTCTGTATAACGTAGGAAATCGTGCGTACATTCTGACATTGAGTTTGTCGAGACCATTTCCTGCGGAAGCCAGAATTAGAAGTGATCGTGTTCGAGCTGTTTACATGGAGCATTAGTCAGAACAATTGGTCTGTAATTAGTGGCACGTTAAACAGTGAAACACTTCTGCCTAGTTTTAAATTGTTTGGACCCACAGAATCTTGCAAGCAATGTTTAAATATCAGGCACTGTATTTTACTGTACACGGTGATGGTATTTGTAAAATCCTACTATTTATGTTTTCGCAGCATGATGATGAAGCTAGTTTAATGCTGCTTATCAGTTTAGATATTCCATCCGAGGTTATTTGGACATCAGGCATGGCTGCGGAACAGAAGTCCGCCATGGGTTCAATGTTAGACTCAATAGTGACAGTAAAAACAGACGCGAAGTAATTGTTAAGGGCGGTGGCGCACTGGTTAGATTTCATACGTTCGACATCCACGTTAAAGAGTTGAATTTGCATTGATTGAGTTTTGGTCGAAATGACATTCCAAAATTTTCTCTGGTTTGTATGCAGCATTGTGAGAAAAGTGGCAGAAAAGAATATAGCTTTTGCTTCGAAGTCTTTGAGGTACTGTTTTGCGCACTGATTGTCATGGTCCCCTGATCAAGGAGATTGGTTTGTTCTAGCCGAACTGTAAAGGTGTTTTTTTTTTCTTTTGAGGAGGCTTTTTTTTATGCTTGTTAAACCACGGATAACTATCAGTGCTCATGAGGATTGTAGTTGCATATTTATTTTTAGATGTGAAGCATCTTATGGCGAAGCTTAATCCGGTGGTGGTGGTGGTGGTGTGCCGGCGTGACCACCCTTACTGCGCATGCGGAAACCTTTCAAAAAAAAAATAAAAAAAACCTTCTCTCTCCTCTAGGCATCCCTCCCCGCGGCAACCACACCCTCACTGCGCATGCGCCTCCCCTCCTCTCTCCCCTCCTACGCTCCCCCCCTCTCTCCTCTAGGCATCCCTGCGCACAGCGTCCACACCCCCCACTGCGCATGCGCGTCCCCCCCCTCTCTCTCCTCTCCTACGCTACCCCCCTCTCTCGCCTCGCGACGCCGACGCAGGCAGCGTCTGCTAGCGAGTTTCTTGGTTGAAAAAACCGACTGCTCGCGCTGCACAACCGTTCATTGTCCATCCCGTATATATGGCAATGGATCTTGACCTCCAAGGTGGTGCCGGTGGGAGATTTCTCCTGTGCGTTGTTGAACAATAAAAATTCGCAGCGTGCGCGTTAACTAAAAGCCGACTGCGGGTCTCTGTGTCCAGTCGGAGTCTTCTGTCTCTCATTGCCCATTAGCAGCGATTGGCATGTTCCAGTAGGAAACACCGCTCCATCACTGCGTGCTTTGCGCCTCCTCAGTTTTCTCTCCTGCGCAACGCTGCGATAGCGCCAGCGTCAACGCCACCGCCAGTGTAAGCGTTAGCGCCCGCTGCTTCACATCTACACATGGTTCCCTTTAGCGGGAGATGGTGTAATTTTTTTTTAGGGTTGTCGTAGCGCTTTTGAAAAATTCCCTATTGGCGTTGACGCCAATAAGGTATTTATTTATTCATTGTCCAGCGGCATCCCGCGTGGGCGCGGACACTACTGATGCAAAAAATCGTGACCGCGTCACAGATCACCAAAATTTGTGCTGTCATCATGACTGGCGTCATTATAGCTTCACATAACGTGATGTCATCACAACAAATTTTCCCTTGGTCAATGGTGGACCGAGGCGGTGCATGACCAGCTTAGGTTCAGAAAGCTTGCAGGACCTCAGATCCTTGAGGCGGTAATAAAACCACCTTAAGTGCCGAGATATCTATGAAAGGGGCCGGGGATGTTCAAAACATTGACCCCGAAGAAAAAGATGGCTTTCGCCTCCCAGTCGTCTTAGGTGAATGCATGCGAGATCCTGTGAGTTTTTTGGTTAGTGGACATGTGTTCCTGAAGTTTAAGTAGTCTGAAGTATCATCAGGTGGCCTGTAACGCGTGTACAACACGAAGCAATGACTCCAGCGTGATAACCGGACCCATAAGCACTCCAGGTCGGGAGTATCCCCGATGGGCGTTGCTCCTATGTGTGTACCATGCAATGTGTGGATCATGCTGTAGCGAGTGAGTTTCTGGGATAAGTCTTGTTCACTGCGCTACATTCAAATTGACGATAAGGAGGTGTTTCCTTATCTTGAAACTGAATTTCCGAGGTAGGGAGGACGGATTTTTTGTAAACACGGGAGCTTTGAAACGTTGCGTTTACAATCTGCGAATCTTGTGTCTACTTCAGCCTTCGCGCGTGACTACGTGTCACTGGAGCGCGTGGTCTTTCCGCATCGTTTCTTTAAATCACTCCAACATAACCTTCCTCACTGATGTTCATTTTGTCAAACACTAAGGCAACCCTTTCCCCCTCCTCACGGTTTTCTTTCGTGCTTGCCTGCAGCTTTTTGCGAATAATCATCAGTTGTTGATATAGCAGCGTTCCTCAACTAGGACTTTATATCTCGAGCCTAGCTGTCTCAGGATGACCGGTTCTTTCTTATTCGGAGGCGGTCGACCTAATCTGTCAATGCGTTTAAAAGCGATCGGGTCCAGCTCGAGTATTTCTTGGAAGATTCCTTCATTTACTGCTGCTTCCAGGGATTTGCCGTTTTCACCTTATGGTTCTGGTAACCCAAAAAGTGATATGTGAAAGCCGGTCCTCGCACAAAGTTACTTTTCCTTCAACTTTAGACAAGGCGTCTGCGTTTCTCTTGATTTCTGCCAGCCAGTTAATATTTTTTTTTTTTTGATATCCTTAATATCAGCTGCGAGAGTACTGTCGGGACCGGGGTTAGTTTTAATGTCCCCTCCTAGAAGCCCCAGTTTCTTAAGGCAACTAAGAGCAACATCAAGTGAGTAACACAGCCATGGGCAAGGCAGCACTAGCAGAAAAGGATGTGGTGTCGTGTTCAGCACTAGCAGCGCTTGTGTTGTCGTGTTCTTCTCCCTTTGTCCCCGTAGTCAGTGTGTGCTATCCTGTGGAGATGAAAAGGATCGGTTGAACGAAAACACTTGCCGTAATATTTTCTCACCTGTACAATAAAAAACGAAGGATTGTCGGCGAACCGCATTTTTTTGGTGCCGTACAGCCGTATATGGCTCCGAAGCTGTGCATTGGCTTCTGCGCCCGTTGACGTCTGTGTCGTGGCGCCCGCGTCGGGACCCGGGGTAAGATCGTAATTCTTCTTTTCTGTAACTGAGATAATTACGTGTAAAAAAAAACTGATCGCTAAGCTCAGGTAGCGCAGTTATACTAGCGATGTCATCGGGGCAATTTGTTGGCAAGTAAGCGATCGAGTCTATCGTCGCCTCTAATGGGGCATGTTATAACTTGAAGGTAGAAGTCCATTACTAATTCGAGGAGCTTTTTACGTTCACTAGACGGAGATCTGTGGCATGCTGTTAGCAGAGGCTAATTAGTGGTTGGTTGAAATCCCCGAAGAGAAAAATAGGGAACCTGGGGAGCTTTTTGTCTTCTAACGCGCCACGAAAATTAAAGTCGCTGGCTTTCTTAGGGTCTGTAGCAGAGTCCGCAGATAGACTTCAGGGGGGAATTATGCATGCATATCCATGATAGCTCTAGATTGATGACTGCAAATTTTTTTTAAGCTTGAGTACGCCACTACCACTCCTGCCATTGTCATGACGATAAAGTATCAAATAAATCTCAGAATATCGCTCTGATGTCGTGATTTAGCCACGTTTCGGTGAGTAAAATGTCAGCATCTGTATCGGTGATATAGCTACAGAGGTAATCACGTTTACGCACACACTTCGTATAGCAGTTAATGCAATGTTAAAAAACATGCTTGGCGGCTTCGAACACGGACAGGGCTGAAACCGATGGGATTGCATCACTCATTTCCCACCGTGGCATGGGCGAGCACATATATCTTGCCTTCTGAAAAGCGAGAGCACTCATTCCCACTGCCCGTGTATTTATCATAGAAGTATATGTTCCTCCCCACATAAAGGTGATGAAGTGCTAATTTTAAAGGACGTTTCTGAAGACTTATAAATTTGACCAGCTTTGTCCGTGCGTAGCGGGTGCGAAATCCTCCCCTACAGCATGGTATATTTTAGTCCATGGCCACCGGCCAAGATTTTCGCTTTATTCTTCAACCGATTCATTTTCGCAATAATCAGCCGTTTTTTGCCCCGGGCAGATTTTACCCACCCGATGTGCGTGTTTGATACTTGCCACGTCCATTTGCGACTTTAGGTTGTTCGAACACAATGTCGTGACTCTTTGCTCATCCCATGATTCGTTTTCTTCACCGTCAAGACCAAGAAAATCGGGACTGTTTCTGCGTAGCCTATTCCTCGTGTCCAGACTAGACTTCTAGGTCACTTTATATTTGCTGCGTATCGTTAGTCTTTTAAACAATTGCTGCATCATTTTTGTCGACTCACCCAAAGTTAATTAGAGATGAGACCATTTTTTTTTCTTGCGTAACATTAGCACTCTTGAGGTTACCTAGTTGGAAGCGAATTGTATTTTGCTGCCGTCCTATTTTCTTGATAGCGCTTAGCATAGGATCTAGCTCGCATGCTACCGCTGGGCTGGTGTTAAGTTCTGTGTCACCAGAGAGTAGTAACAAGGCTACAGCATCGCGACAGAGAGTCGACACGACACCTGTCAGTGTGCTGCTTACTACTTTCAGTTATTTCCATTGTGCTTGATATCAATTACAAGAACTGCTGACAGAAGGGTAACAATTCAGATACGTTGTTCGACGTAAGCACGTCTATGGACGTAAGCACGTCAATAGTCTGCAGGTCTACCTATTAACGCCGTGGTGGTTAGTCGCCAGCAATCACTGTTCCTAGGCGCGGTACGTATCGTGAACGAACTGCGTGTTTCGTTCAGGTTTTCGAGGAAATCTCCAGGACAATCTGGCAGACGTTAACACACGCTCGCTATACATGTAACAAAATCAGACTGCTGCCAAGAAATGCACAATTTTCGTGCATGCAGTCCAGGTGGTAGATGTTTGTTTTTCACAGCTATAAAAATTCCACAGCCGTGTGGGGTGCGGCCAACCTTCTTAGAATCAGTTGGACCTCAGAAGTGGTGACCCCCCCTCTCTCACCTCGCAACGCCGACGCAGGCAGAGTCTGCTAGCGAGTTTCTTGATTGAAAAAAAACGGACTGCTCCCGCTGCACAACTGTTCACTGGCCACCCCGTATATATAGGCACTGGATCTTTACGTGCAAGTTATATAGTGCCGATGGGAGATTTCTCCTGTGCGTTGTTGAACAATAAAAATTCGCAGCGTGCGCGTTAACTAAAAGCGGACTGCGGGTCTCTGTGTCCAATCGGAGTCTTCTGTCTCTCATTTCCCATTAGCAGCGATTGGCATGTTCCAGTAGGAAACACCGGTCCATCACTGCGTGCTTTGCGCCTCCCCAGGTTTCTCTCCTGCGCAACGCCGCGATGAGCGCCAGCGTCAACGCCGCCGCCAGTGTAAGCGTTCGCGCCCGCTGCTTCGCATCTACACATGGTTCCCTTTAGCGGGAGATGGTGTAATTTTTTGTTAAATCTGGAAGGTAATGGAATCGAAAATAAAATGTACGCAGTTGCACTCAACGCGAAAGCTCCAGGAAGTACTGATCAGGTTTGCCTGCACTTCGCCGACGCTGGCGTTCGCGGGAAAGCACGCGCTGGTGTTCCGAAGTAAAAGAAACGTTCATTTCTCATACAATGGCACTGCCTCGTCTCCTGTTTTCCCTCTCCTTTCCCTCACATCAATCCTCATCATCCTCACTTCCCTTTCCTACCCTCTTGGTATATTGCACTATACACGGCTATGTTATGCATAGCCATGTATAGACCTATTCCATGTTTGTAAACAGGGGTAGGCGCTGTCGACATTATGGGAAAAGTATAGCGACGTCCGGCTTGTAAGCTCCGCCCACCGTGTCCGGCGGGAAAGCCTGACTCCGTGCCTCCGCGCCGCCATAAGCGCTGGCGCAGCAGGGTGCAAAAGCTGCCTCCGAGCACCGCGCGTCGGGGCGCCTCTCGCTTGTTTACAAGCGGCGGCTGTAACCGAGCAAGTTGCAACGGCTGTAAAGGGGACTCTGAAATGAACATATGAGCCATGTTTACGGGGAGCTCTAACTCTGAGAACCTCATCAGAACGTTAGGTACATTCACGGCGCGAATGCGACTCATTTGCGAAATGTCGTCGCCGTTGCGGCAGTCTAGGTCGCACGTGTACGTTTTAATTTGTCAACTGATGCTAGAACGACCGACCCAGTTCAGCGATTTAAGAGGCTCTTGGGTACGATATGCAAATGCACGGAGTAAAATGCATAGTTACGCGAACCGTTACTGTAAATTCTCGCATATAAGAAATGTGCCGGGAATGTTATTCATGCAAACGAATTGGGCGATCTCGGCGACGCTGTCATCCGGGTGACGCTTGCGATAATGCTTCAACTACATGCTATGGATAATGCTGTTACGTACCTGTCAGGTTTGCGGCTCCCTTCGTAGGCTCTATTCGAGACCACGAAATGCGTACATCTTGTAAACAGACTCGGCAAGTTTCCCGGTCGGGTGCTGTTTTTCTGTGAATTCCGACAGACGTCAAAATCTCGTGAAGCCACCGCAGCCAGAACAGCCCTGCCTGATATACTTGTGTCATCGCAGCCGCATACAATCAGGAAAGGCATAGTCGAAGTCATCCTTTCGTTCGCTGCCGCTTTAATGAAACGCAGAAAAAAACGTGCTCCGTGACCGAGTGATACCTTTAGTTCACGCGAGTATAACGAAATCCTTTTGACGCGCCTAAGAGTTCTGCAGGTGTACCAACAATGGAAACCGTGAAGTATTTCCCGCATATGACAATGCTATCCACAACGATAACGTGCTTTGAAGTAAACGTGCTATGCCTCCACAGAAGGCTTATTCTAAAAAATGCGGTGCGGCACATTACAATGACAAACGCTTGACACAGCTAATCGTTTTTGCTGAGTAGGTCGCTCCAAAACGTAACCGATGAGCCGGCGTCGAAGACAAGTTCTCGATCGCGTTTTACAGCTAAAACTGAAAAAAAAAAAAAGACTTATTCCATCTTTCCTGTGCTTTCCCGCGTAAATCACCGTGACAGCTCGTCGTTACACCGTTTTTTCTTCTTTGCACGACGACAAACAGCGCACGCACCAGCGAAAACACAGCAGCAACTGCGGTAGGCGCAGCGGCTTTTGCCTACCACGCGAACCTAAACGCCCGGCGACAGTGCCACCGCATTTTCGTGACGTATGTCCGGTGGAATAGGTCTATAGTGTCCCCACAACCTTTCCCTCCTATTCACCCTAAGCACTCCTCGCCATCACTTCCCTTTTCCACCGCCTTGCTATACTATACATGGCTACGTTATGCTTTACCCTCTCCAACGTTTTCTCCTCACATCACTTCCTTTCCCGCCCCCTAGCTTTATTATACATGGCTCTTCTATACACGCCTATGGTTTACATGGTTTCGCCTGCGTGACACCATACGTGGCATATGACATGCTTTGCCCTCTGCCCTCCTCCCCCCTTTCCTTTCCCACCCCCTGGCTATACCATACTATCGGAGTTGTAAGCAACACGTTACAAGTAATCGATTACTTGTAGTCAATTATGTTTTCGTGTAATTTAGTAATTATAGTAGATTACTTTTCCGAAAGTGTAACGTTTTGGGTAAATGAATTCCATTTTCTTGTAATTGATTACCGGTAATCAAGTTGTAAACAGTCTTCTACGGCAGTTCTTTTCCCGAAAAATATTCAACCGCTCTGTTGAAACCCCCCGTCCTGTCAGACCATTGGGTCCCCACAGAGCCTCTTCCTTGGCGTCAACTGCAACGCCTTATCGAACGTAAGTAACAGCTAGGCGCGACGCTTCTTAGAGGACATGGACACCAGCATCCAAGTACAGCGCAACTACGTGGTGGCGAGCAGTGTTTTTACGTCTTAACTGAGAGGGCTCAGCGTCGTTGAGAGGGCTCAGTGTAACTTACCTCTTAACGTGGAATAATTGGCGACAACTTTAAAAAAAGTGGCTGTGGTTTAACTCTGTTATGCCTGGGTGTGCGTAGCGAGAGGTACTGTTTATCTTATTGGACAGATTTAGTTCAGCGTCCGCAACAGCTTGCTGGGTCCGCAGAGCTCCTGAGGAAGCCCAACTAAATCTGTCTATTGTTTAGCTTGGTTCTCTTTACGGTTACGCTCCTCGAGGCGTGAGGCTCGTTCTTTCTCGTCGGCTCGCTGCCTCCTCTTGGTTTCGTTCCGACGATGAAGCCTGGCTTCTTTCATTCTCTGCGACTCCCTTTCCATATCTGCCCATGAATCCCACCGAGCCGCCCCTTCTATATATAAAATGCAACGCCGGCTCCTCCTCTCACGTCATGCCACGTGACTCGGCGAGTGGTGCGGCCACGGCGATAACACGGCCAATGTAGCTCTCGCTACAAAAAACTGTTGCAAGTTAACAACGCGTAGCACTATATCACAGACGCCACAGTAAACCTCCCCGCCTTCTCTCTACCATGCAAGCCACAGTAGTTCGTTAGTTGTGTTGCTGTGTTACGGCAATAAAATGTTGAAGGAAAGTAACACAAACATAATCTATTAAATTTCTGCAATTTCACGGTGGCCTTTCTGGGGGTGTAATTGACTACTGCACTCAATTACATATTCAAGTAATTTAAATTTTAATCGGTTACTTATTATCTGTAACGGGAACAAGTCTGCATACTATACATGTCTATGCCTATCCTTTACCATCTCCCCTCACGTCACTCATCCTCGCTTCCCTTTCCCGACCCCTTGCTATACTATACTGCACATGGCTCTGCTATGCATGGTTTTGCCTGCGTGCCGCCAAGCTGCGAGGAGACGGCAGAAAGACTACGAACGAGACGACATGAGACAGATGACAGCTCGTGCCCCTAAAATGTTCCGCTCTTAAGTCTGTCGCAATCTAAAATGGTAAGCTACCGAGGCATTGTAACTGCCGCTAACCCACGCCTGCGCCTCTAAAGACTTCGAGGGCAGAGTGAACGAGGAGACTCCCATGTGCGGTAGATGCAAGTCAGGTCGCGTGAAGTTATGACAGCCTGCCGATACGGGAAGAACGAATATGATCGTGCGAGCAGCCCTACCAAGATAGTTGAGTGGAGACGATCGGTGTGACCTAACGCATAAACCATAAAATAGCGCAAGTAACCGCCATTGTGTTCATGTGGGTGCACTCCAACCTTTGAGTCCATTGTTGCGTGCACGGGGGCTGCGTGCAGCCTCGTCAAAATAAAACAAAGGTCGCGGCTAGATAATTTAACGAAACAGTGGTGGAGCGCACGCTTGGAGAATAACCAGTTTGTGTCAGTATTAGAAAGTCTTTTTTTTTACTCGTTTCTGTCACAAAAAAAAAAAAAAAGTTTTTTAAATCTGCTTTCGTGCCAAGTTTTCGTTATGGCGTCGATGCCAGCAGTGCAGTCGATCGACATCCGCCAGGGAATTAAAATTTCATCCTTAGATCCGGAACTTATTAAAATAAGGTTTCGTTAAATTCAGTTTGACCTCTGAAGTTCTCGATCTCTTTGATACGTTCGTTGATTTTGGCTGCAAGGTTTTTCGCCACATCTGTCCTTTATATCCGCTCTTCAAACACTCTTGACGATCACGTTGTTGGCACGCATTCGCTTATTATAATCAACGACTGGTTTGTTGATCAGACTGCTTTCATTGAATGTGCATGCGATTCCTACAGCGTAGCGTTCACGCTCGCGACATCTTGGCCCAAGTTACCTATTACGTGCAACGTGTCTTCAAGCTTGAAAGGTCGTCTTTTAATTTTTCGCATTTTTCCGGATAACATTTAGCGGGATGTGTCTGAAGTTTTCCACGAGCTCGGCGACCTGTTCAGGCTTACCAGGGCCGCGATTCAATTCAACATCTCCAGCGCAGACAACCAGATGCGCGACGCAGAACTCCCCCCACGCCAGCCTGAACGACCCACTTGGCTGGAGACGCACACCCGAATAAACGAAGCGTTCGCCTCGGTGGCACAGTGGTTACGGGGCTCGGCTGGCGACCCGAAGTTCGCGGGTTCATTTCCGTCCACGGCGGCCTCATTTCGATGTCATTCAATGGAGGTAACTTGACGCATAGTACATTATGACGGCATGCTGTAAAGGAGAGAAAATATCCCATGAAACAATCTTTTTTTTAAATGCGAATGCATTTCATAGTCGGGCTATGTCAGGCATCCGGCGTTGGCGTTGTCCGCGGAGGAGGAGTAGGAGGATAGGTTGAGGAGGTGTGCGCCCCGGCAGGTGTTAGATGTGAAGCATCTTATGGCGAAGCTTAATCCGGTGGTGGTGGTGTACGGCGTGACCGCCCTTACTGCGCATGCGCAAACCCTTTCAAAAAAAATAAAGATAAAAAACCTTCTCTCTCCCTCTCTCTCCCCTAGGCATCCCTCCCCACGGCAACCACACCCTCACTGCGCATGCGCCTCCCCTCCTCTCTCCCCTGCTACGCTCCCCCCCTCTCTCCTCTAGGCATCCCTGCCCGCGCCGTCCACACTCCCACTGCGCATGCGCGTCCCACCTCTCTTCTTCTCTCCTACGCTCCCCCCTCTCTTCTCTAGGCATCTCTGCCCGCAGCGTCCACACTCCCACTGCGCATGCGCACCCCACCTCTCTCTCCTCTCCTACGCTCCCCCCCTCTCCCTCTCTCGCCTGGCGACGCCGACACAGGCAGCGTCTGCTAGCGAGTTTCTTGGTTGAAAAAACCGACTGCTCGCGCTGCACAACCGTTCACTGGCCACCCCGTATATATGACAATGAATCTTGACCTCCAAACCTCCAAGGTGGTGCCGGTGGGAAATTTCTCCTGTGCGTTGTTGAACAATAAAAATTCGCAGCGTGCGCGTTAACTAAAAGCGGTCTGCGGCGGAGCTCGGCGGAGCTATATATGAAAAAAAAAATTAAAAAAAATTAAAAAATTAAAAAAAACAAGAAAAAGCAAAAAAAAAAGGCGCTGCGCCGTGCTCCCGACCGGGCTGCAGAAATTAGGCGCCTTTTCCTTCTTCAAACCACAACCACCATATATAAATGGAGTGAAGCGCGCGCGAAATGCATTCGCATTTCCTCACGATTCCCTTCGGGGAGGTGGGGGCTTTTTTTTTTGTCATCAGTATATGTATGACCCTCATACCTTAGAGGGTGATAACTTTCTTGTCCGTTACTTTTCATGCATCCTTTGGATTAATCTTTTCTTTCAGCCAATGTCAATAAGTATGCTCTTTTTGCTACCCTTAATTGTTTTAATGTTTTAGTTGAAGGTCTCAGCTTCCAGTTTGTTTTGGTGATATTTTATTAAATGCCTTGTGTACTGTATAATCTATAACTTCTTGCATACCACTGTTACGGGTACGACGTCATGTTCGCTTATCCCCGGTGCAGCCGTAACTGTTGCAACCGGTTCACATTGTTGCTAAACAGCAAATGCAACGTACTCTTTAGAACTGAAATGTGACGCGTTGTGAAATAGGCAAACTGCTCGAGTTCAATGAAGGCCGAGTGAAGTACTGAGCCGATGGCCACTGCAGGATATTGATTACGCCATGTCACTTCAGCCATGGTAAAATCTACACCAAGCAGCATGGTCTCTGACAAGAACGACAGTGGTTGTGCGAGACTACGAAATGTTTCTATTCTTGTTGAGGATAGTGACCTGTCAAATAATCCTATATTCTACACCAAATGTATTCTGAAGAAGCTCAATCACAATAAAATGGCACTCTTCTGATTCTTTCAGGTACTGGGATGAACACTTCGCCTCCCTGGTGAGTACGGTCTTTTGTATAAGCTATGTAGCCGAATTCGAAACACCTCACCATCCGTTCTTCTAGATACAAGCACAGATTCTGTCCCAATGATAATATCTGGCCGCGAAATGCACAGTAAGCTAAAAAATTCGTCGGTTTTATTCTTCAGGCTCCTGCCATTGATAACAGAAACGCACAAGTAACGTGACGACTCTATATTGAACCCAACGGTGTACACGTTGATTGCTATCGAATGTGCTCCCGTACGTGTTGTGCCAGCATAAATATGTCTTTCGTTAAAAAAATTCGGCAGATCCTACTTACCGTGGGAATCGATGTCATGCGAAGCATACGGAGGGAAGGTGACTGTGGTGCGATTTTTTGTTGAGCGAGGCGTTACGATATGACTCGAAACACATGTACAAATGTTGTACGCACACACATGTATGTTTAACGGTCGCATATATTTTATATAACTAGTTGTTTACAGTTGCGTAACGATGCCAACAGCAACATGGGTATCACCAACACCAGAAGCGGTAAGCTGAAATGTAGCGCTTGTACTTGCGAGGATGGCAGTCCTGGATAGTGCTATATGCAGACCAACTTCAGTGGATAGCACTTAACTACAATTGACGCTAACCCGACGTGACTCCTGTATCATTGGAGTACATATGTAATGTTTATAAAATTAGATGGGCAACCACAATTGACGTTTCACCAACATTACGCCTGCATAGGGTCTTTTTCTAAATGACTTCCGAGACCTGGCGTGGCTCTGCGGTAGAATACTTGAATGCCACGCAGAATGCTTGGGTTCGATTCCTTCTGGGACCATAACATATATTCTTTGCATTCGTCGGGTCAACGCTACCGATGTCGGTTTGTCTTAACGCTCTCGCATTTAAATTACCAACGTCTATATCTACCGAGGAACGGCGAGAACAAACTGTCAAATACCAGTGGCGCATACCCGCATACCGCGGCCCGTGGTATGCGGGTATGTGCCACACGTGCCTGGAGGAAAGGGTGTGACGTCGTCCGCGACGGGATTTTCACGCTATTCATGTCATGACCAGACAGTCATAACTGTCAAACCCTCTTACCCTCCCATACAAATTTTGGTCTACCCCAAGTTAAGGAGGTTATCACGAGAGCACCTAGACGTAGGCGGCTAGATATAGATAGAAACGCGACAAGTGTCTGCAGTACGCAAAGAAATGCTTCACATTTAATAATGTTGTCGTACTTCAGCTGAAATTTACCTTCACAGCTCTGTTCCCCGCGCATACGCAATCAGTCCGCTTAGCGGGGCGCTACTACGCTGCATTTGGCGCTACTACGCTGGCTTACAGTTCCGAAGCTGCAGAGAGAAGACGCTGTTTGTCCTTAAAAATAAGCGAAAGCCAATAAATGTGAATTTTGCGGTATTTATTACGCTTCCGCATCCTATGGGCTGTCTGAATTGTTGACGGTTCAACAGTGACATTCATCTTGGCTGGGAAGATAGATACAACCTTACGCTCTGATGCATCCAATGTTTCCTTCTAGTTTTTTATCTTCTGTACTGTAAAATAGCAAATTATTCCTACGTCAACAATTTTAGGTTACTTCCCGATTGCTTAATACGTTTCGCATAGCTACTGAAAGCTGGTTACTTTCTGCATGTTGTTCGGTTCTGTTCAAAGCGGACAGATCATCTGCTGATTTGGCGACTTTTGACCTTAGATTTCCAAGCTTGTCTTCGCTTTTTTTCTTTGTTGGAGTCTTAGTTCTTCTAACTGTTTAACGAGTTTATCCGCCACAGTGGTGTATACAGTGCCGAATGTCGCGGGTTCGATACCGGCAGCGGATGTCACACTTCGAAGGAGGCGAAATGCTAGAGGCCCGTGTTCTGTGCGATGTCAGTGCACGTTAAAGAACACCAGATAGTCGAAATACGGCGGCACGTTAAAGAACACCAGATAGTCGAAATACGGCGGCCCGTTAAAGAACACCAGATAGCCCTCTAATACGGCGGCCCTCGTAATCCTATCGTGGTTCTGGGACGTGAAACTAACAGTTATGTTATGTTTAACGAGTTTGTCTTGACCTGGCAATATCTTTGGTATCGACGAATTGCTTCCAGTTTTTCACGCTCCCGCTTTTCCGACTGCAGAGGCCCGGGGTTCTCTTTGACGTCATCGGCTAATAGTTATGTTAGAGTAAACATTGCACCAACACAAATACCGGCATAAACAGCTGAAACGACCAGGTGGGTTCCGGCAGTGAAGTTTTATGCGTGCGAGTTGGCTTACAATGGTGAAAGAGACCAACCGGAAGAAAGAGCAGATATAGGCGTTTCTGTCGCATCTCGGCGCCGGCATCCAACAGCCTTTGACTGCTAAAATTGTTTCCATTTCAACAGGGCCGCTAATTGTAAACGACAAGCTGCTCCCGCAAGATTCCAGTGCCTGTGAACGTTCGGTCGCTCTGCCATCGCTGTTTCGCGTTAAAACTGGTAACAGATCGTCAAGGCATAAATCGACCCAATGTTATCGCATGATTTCGCGCTCTGTTGTCGCAACATTCTTTCTGTAATCCCAGCTTTTCAGGTTATCCGATTCCAAAAAGATTTATAAAGCCGACTGTATCGCTTGATTTGTCATCTTATTGCAGCAAAGACGTTCTTTCTTTTTGTAGCCTTTTCTTTCAGCTGTAACATTATGCGTGCTTGTCTCCTTCCCAGCATCTGGAGTGCAGGAGGATTCCCGTCCTCCCCCCACGTTTCCCAGGACTTCAACTCTACGACGGCCATTCGTAATACCTTTCTGAGCACTATATACCAGCGTGCTTGGTTATTCTCAGTCTGGCACATGGACTGCAGCAGAACGTGATGTGTTCAGTACGACCGACCGGCCATGAAGCGAGTTGCGTTCTTGCCGCAAGCGAGACGTTCAACCATGATAGCAGCACTGGAACTGAAGCAGTCAAGAAGGTCAAAATCCGGTGTGTAAATAGATTCATGAATGTGTTATTTAACTGCTATATTACTATATAACCTTACTGCTATAGACCTTTTTAACCTGGGCGCCGCCATATTGCTTAGCGGGCGCCGCCATCCCTCGTCTGGCAACTCTTCTGGCATGTGCGAAGCTCCACGGTTGCATGGTAGGTATACGTGCGGCCGCAGTTTTAGTCGTTTTTTTTTAGTTCTGACGCGGTGAATTTCGATTGAAGGGGTGCAGGTTCTTTAGAGAATTAGTCTGTGAGGCGTTTTGAGTAGGTTTAAGCCGTTGAGAGTCAATTGTATGATTATACGGTGCCGCGAACGAGTTCCACTTGGTGGATGCATTATATTTACAGCACTGACTTTCTGCTCGAAGAACGCGCAATATTTTCAGCTCTTTCCTTTCCAGGAAGAGCAGCAGCACTTCGAGGGCACAGTTAATTTTCTTCTTAGGTATCTGCTTTTCTAACGCGATTTGTTTACGCCACGCCGTCGCATCGGCTACCGCTCTTACATGAAGCCGTGTGTTGTTTAGTGGTTAGTTGCATTTCATGGCACGGACGGCTTTGTTTGCTGCCTTGAAACTTATCTCGATTGTTTTTCAACTCAATCCAGATAGCGCTTGATCACGATCGAAATTGCGCCGTGTGTCTCTGCACAACAGACTATTTGGCGACCTACCCTTCGTTTCTTCGTAGGCACCAACTCTTTCTTTACTATTCGTCGCCGTCGTACTTTGACCTGCTATAGATAGAAATGTTACATGGGGCTGTTTATCGGATAAAAATATTGTCATTGTTGGGATAGCCGTAGGCTACGTACTACCTTCCGTTCATAGCCGAGCTCGATCATCGGCGTCGATCGGGGCCATTGCGTTTCATTCTCCAGAAAGGAAGTGTTCTGAACATACCCGAGAACACGCGGAAGGCTCAAAGTTTTTCCTATTTAAGCTTGCAAGCCATAAACGCCGCTGCTCCTCGTCAACAGGAAAACGATTTAACTTGAAGAGTCCGCAGCCGCTAAGATTCCGTGTCTGGTGATGCACTTCGCATTTTTCTCCCGACAGCAGTTTCCTTTTTCTGTAGTTCTTACCACACCCAAAAACAGCACAGTGGTTCCCTGTTGACTTATTACTTGCCGGCATGGCAATGAAAAAGAAAAGAATCCGCAAGTTGACCTCGTTTGCGCTGATTCGTCTCAATGTTCACGAACCAACTAGCCCACCCAAGAACCCTTGTGTTTACTTGTCATTTCGGCACCGCGTACGGGAGCCTTGTTCACAATCCAAGGCTCCTGTATGGGGCTCTCGTATGTGCACAAGACCCCCATATGGGGTGCCGAAACGTCAAGTAAACATTTTGTTCTTTTTGGTCAAATGGCCGAGGCTACGTCGCATAGGAAACCGCGTTCGATCGTGTTGCGTTCTCTCGGTCTGGGGGTTGTGGCCAAAGTTTGTGTGGTTGCTGCTAAATTTTTGTCTTGCTCAGTACCTTTATAGTGCTCTTGCCGATCAGTGAGTGCTTTTTGCGCTTGTAAGATCAGACATGCCGTTTTCCTCACCTGGACCAGGGGCTTTTCTCTGGTCCGCTTCTCTTCCACCGCAGGAGATACCAGTGGCCCTGTTCTTGCGTAACGGCATCTCTTCTGTTCCTGTGGGCCTCGTCCCAACCAATGATGGTACCATACGGATGAAGAATCCGAAAGTAATACAAGCGGAGCTGCGAGCCGCCACAGCTCACTTCCAGAGCATCTCAGAGGTCCGCCAGTTCGGCAGGGGAGGTATCCTCTGCTTTTCGTCAGACCAGCTTTGTGTTCAGGACCTACTGAAATGTTCCCTGTTTGCTTCCAATCCGGTGAGCGCATTCATCCCACCTCACTTAGCATGTGTGAAAGGTCTTGTGCGAGGCGTTGACGTCAACATGACTCCGTCGGAGGCAGTGGCGTACCAACTTGTTTGTGAGTGGGGGGGGGGCAAGCCACCCCGAAACCATGGCCCGTATATATATATATATATATAGGAACAAAAGAGAGTACGACGCACGTTGGTTTTGCACGGTATATTTTCTGACGTTTCGGCTGGTGGACCAGCCTTTGAACTAGCCGAAACGTCAGAAAATATACCGTGCAAAACCAACGTGCGTCATACTCTCTTTTGTTCCGTATTCTACCGGGGCCAGCGTTATTTCATTGCTGCAACTATATATATGTATATGTATGTATATGTATATGTATGTGTATATGTATGTGTGTATGTATGTATGTATGTGTATGTATGTATGTGTATGTATGTATGTATGTATATGTATGTATATATATGTGTGTGTGTGTGTGTGTGTGTGTGTGTGTGTGTGTGTGTGTGTGTACACTCAACGTATCTGCATTTGAGAAGGTGTTTGGAGGGCCTTCCAACCCCTCCAAGTAAATGCACATATGTTAAGAGTGCGAACGCACATCTTCTTTGAAAAAATGGGGGGTGATTATAACGTGAAACTACCCCGCATTGTTTGCTTCCGCATTGGTCGTTAGCGGTTTAGGATTCGTCGAAATTTTCTGGCTCGTGCACACAACACCCGCTCGCAACGCGATGCAACAAATGACGCGAAAATTTTTCGGTGTGCCATAATATCGCCTGCTTGTTACGGGACGTCACAAATCTGTGAAATATCGTGGCGTTAAAATGACGTGAGCGCATTACACATCTCATTACTATGCTGAGCTATACCTAAACCTTTGTCGGAATAGCCCGAAAGTGTCTCATTCTGAACGCAATTCAGGAAGGCTGCCCACCGGTCACACAGGCAGAGGCTAATTGTAGCATATGGTGATATGAATTCATGTGAGTATAATAAATATTTTCCGTTATAGTATAACGATGTTGAGCTGTCTCTGCGCCTGTACAATTCTGCGAACGCACCTTTGATGAGAGAGGGGATAGAAAGAGAAGTAAACAGCGCTTGTCATGTCTGCTTCTTTACCATCCGAGTTGTATTTTGCGCTTTACGATTCAATTCAAGTTTAATCAACATCAAATTGCCCAGCTCCCAATTCATTCTTCTTAGTCCAGAAAACCGAGGACCGTGACGATCTTCCAGGTCCGGTAGTAGAGTTGTGGCGCAATCTTGGATGCTCGGCTTCCCTATGTGCTGGAGTACACTGCCTTATTCGCCGCATTTTTGCAGTTCCGCGCAGGCCTAGCGTTTTCGGGCTCTCCCAGTTCGGCCCTACTAAAACAATTTACACTTTGGCACTCTTGTTGACCCCCACCAGCTTGGATATACAGCAGCGGTGATGCTATTCCTTTTCGATGAAAGTAAATGAATGCCCTGAAACAAGCGCTTCAACGCTCCAGACAGCGTTTACTGGTCCCCGCCCGTACTTGCGAGTCGACGATGTAAGTTTCAAGATAGGTAAAGCAGAATAAAAGGAGAATGGAAAGTTGGGCTAGTTGGAATGCTTGCATGATTGATGCAGCGCTCGTCCTGTGCACTTTGTGTTTCTTACGTCTTCGTCTTTAGCGCTGCATTAATCATGCAATAAAAAATAAGGCAGATCCCAAGTACCATGGGAATCGATGTTATGCGAAGCATCCGGAGCTCAGGTGACTGGGTTGTAATTTTTTTTAATTGAGCCAAACGTTATCAAATGGCGCTAAAGATATGTGCAAATGTTGCACGCACAGACATGTTGAATAGACGCATATGTTTCATGTAACCAGTTGTTTACAGTTGTGTAACGATGCCAACCGAAACATGGGTATTGCCAACACCAGAAGCCGTAAGCTGATATGTAGCGCTTGTGCTTGGCAAGGATGGTAGCCCTGGCTAGTGCTAGGTAAACCAACTACAGGGGATGGCGCTCAAGTATACAACTGTCGTCAACCCGACATGACTCGTTCGTCATAGGAGTACGTATGTAATGTTTATAAAATTATATAGCCAGCACTGCAACCACAATATACATTTCACCAAAATTACGCCTGCATAGGGTGTTCTTCCAAAGCAGTTTAGAGACCTGACGTGGCTTGATTGCCACGCAGAATGCTTGGGTTCGATTCCTGCTGGGACTCTGATTTCTATTCTTTGTATTCCTCGCGTCAACGCCGCCGATGTCCGTTCTAAATGTGAAGCATTTCTTAGCGAACTTCGGCGGCTTTGAGCGTATCTATCTATCTATCTAGCCGCCTACGACTTTGTGCTCTCCTGGCCGTATCGTTAATGGGATTTATACCAAAATTGGTATGGAATAACATGACTGTATGACAAACAGGAGTGACTGGTCATATTATAAAAATCATGAATAACTTGTCATGAAAAGTATGATTTAGACGCCATGGTTGTAGTGCTCCTGAGGCCGCTTTCTTAATTTGATATATCCAAAAATTGGTACGATGAGATATTTCTGCATGACCTACCTAAATGACAGGTGGTAATATAAAAACCATGACCTGCATGTCCTGTACAAAATGATTTACATGCCACGCTCATGGTGCGCTGACGGCAGTTTCGCTTGCTTGATATACACCAAATTTGGTAGTTCGTGACGTAACTGTGTGACGATCATAAATGACAAGTGGTAATATGGAGATCATGACATGCCATGTGCAAGATGACTTCCATGCCGCGCTCATGGCACGCTCGCGGCCGTTTCGCTGGCTTGATATACACGAAATTTGATATTGCGTGACGTGACTGTATGACGAACAAAAATGCCAAGTGGTAATATTGCCACGTGCGTTTCGTATTATACTTTTGCTGTATTTGGTTTACGCCCACAGAGACTCTAAGCAATGCTCAGCGCAAACCGCGGCTCATTTCTAGAAGCTTCGCGATGACTGTAGATCGTTGTGTTAAGATTGCGCGCAAGACGCGAACACGCGAGCTTATTCCAGAGCTTTCGCGACAACCAGTGATAAGGCTGGAATATTCGAAGACTCGCGTATAAATGCCGACGCGCTTGACCGCTTGTCAGTTGATCGACGGTCGACGCTCCGTTCGCCGCTATCAGTGCCAGTGCTTATTGCTGTAATCTGACTTTCCGTTTACCGGCCACAAGTTCGGCCTAATAAACAGTTTCATCTTGAACATACCGACTGCTGCTTGGGTCAACGTCACGACCACGTGACATCTGGTGGAGGTGCTTCACGGCCCATGTACCGAACGCCCCCCCTCAAGCCGTGAACCCAGCCCACGTCGCGAAGAAGACACCGACACCATCAGTGACAAAGATCCTCTTGGAGACGTTCTTGGAGACGGCTTCGACGCGTTCTTGGATCTTCTTGGAGACGTTCGCGAGCGTCGTCCCAAGGGAAAGGGCTGCCGCCTTACTGGACACACGAGTGCAGCTCCCGAATGAGAGCGTCACGATCTTTACGGAGAAGATGACGCGGCTTTTCCGGCGCGCCGACGCTGACATGCCCGAGGAAAAAAAGGTTCGGTTCCTCATGAGAGGAGTAAAGGAAGAACTTTTCGTCGGACTTGTGCGCAACCCCCCGAAGACTGTCTCGGAATTCGTTTCGGAGGCCACTACCATCGAGAAAGCGCTGGAACTCCGCAACAGGCAATACAACCGCCGCCTGCCTACGACGAGCTACGCGGATGTTCAAGCGCTGAAAGCCGACGACCTACGCGAAACGATCCGAGCGATCGTTCGAGAGGAACTGCGCAAGCTCTTACCCTCGACCCAGCCTCAAGTGGACTCGATCGCCGACATTGTTCGTGACGAAGTCCAGCAAGCGTTGGAAATTCCCGAACGAACACAGCCCCAGCCGCAGGCCTTGAGTTACGCTGCTGCAGCCCGACGCTCCGCACCCTCTCAACGCCCCCGTCAGGACTTCGCACAGCAGCAATACCGTCGCCAGACGCCGCCGCTTGGGTCAACGTCACGACCACGTGACAATATGGAAATCATGGCACGTCATGTGCAACATAACTTGCATGCCACACTCATGGTACTCCCGTGGCCGTTTCGCTTTCTTGATATACACCAAATTTGGTATTCAGCGACGTGATTGTGGGAGGAGGATAAATGACAAGTGGTAATATGCAAATAATGACACGTCATGTGCAACATGACTTGCATGCCACGCATGACACTCTTGCATGACACTCACGTGGCCGTTTCGCCAGCTTGATATACACCAAATTTTAAGGTGAAAGCCTTTAATGTCTCGTGCTCACGTCCCCCCATCCGTCCGGTCTTCGGTCCGTCCGTCCGTCCAGCCGCACCCTGGCACGGTGCCAGGTGGGCGCCGGGGCGCGCAAACGGACGCCGGTCGCGTTCGACTCTACAGCGCTCGCGCTTTGCTTGCGTAGCGTCGCTGTGCCCAGCGTCTCTAATCATGCAAGGAGGGAGACGCGCGCATCACGTTCCATTCTGACCGACCCCGTCTCAGTGGGCACAGGCGTTCGATGAACACACTTTGGAATTGACAAAGTGTCCGTCAATTTAAACTCTGGAACGCGGATGGCGTCTGCACGATGCGCAGAGCGCGAGAATACGAACGCATGCGAAACGGAGGCAGATTGGTATCACGTCTCGCTGCGATTCGAGGTAAAAAAATAAACGAACATAAGTGGCAGGTGGTAACATGAAAATCTTGGCAAGCATGTCATCTACAATGCCATTTACATGCCACGCTCATGGTGCACTTGCGTCGAGTTCGCTAGCTTGATATACGCCAAAAAATTTGTATTTCGCGACGTGACTGTATGACGAACACAAATGACAGGTCCTAACATGTAAATAATGGCATGCATATTGTGTACAGCATTATTTGGTCCTTGCTGGCTGCTTCGCATCACATCGATTCCCACGGTGCGTGGGATCTGCCGGTTTTTTCTTAACGCTGTCGCCTTTAAATTACCAGTGTCAACGCCCCCCGATGTCAGTTTCTCTTAACGCTCTCGCATTTAAATTACGACAGCCTGTTCTCGCCGTTCCTGGGTAGATTTCAATTGTCAGTCCTGTGGCGCATACCCGCATTCCGCTGCCCGTCGTATACGGGTATGAGCCACACGTGTCTGGAGAAATGAGTTTGACGACGTACGCGACGGGATTTTCACGTTATTCATGTCATGACCAGCCAGACATAATCTTCAATACCTCTTACCCTCCCATACAAATTTTGGTCTACCCCAAGTTAAGGAGGCCATCACGAGAGCCCCCCAGACGCAGGCGGATAGATAGATAGATAGATAGATAGATAGATAGATAGATAGATAGATAGATAGATAGATAGATAGATAGATAGATAGATAGATAGATAGATAGATAGATAGATAGATAGATAGATAGATAGATAGATAGATAGATAGATAGATAGATAGATAGATAGATAGATAGATAGATAGATAGATAGATAGATAGATAGATAGATAGATAGATAGATAGATAGATAGATAGATAGATAGATAGATAGATAGATAGATAGATAGATAGATAGATAGATAGATAGATAGATAGATAGATAGAAACGCAAAAGTGCTTACAGTACGCAAAGAAATGCTTCGCATTTAAAAGCAGGACAGAGTGTTCTAACTTTAAGTGCCCCTGCTCAGCGGTAGCTTCTATTAGAATGCTGGATCGCAAGGCGCGAATGCGTCGCATAAGTGGCCCGCACCGAAGAAAGCCTATAGGCTTTCTTCGGTAATTTCTCTCACGCTTCTGCTATAAAAATTGTCTTCCGCGTCTCACCACCACGCACTATATATTGCCACGCGCTATTCTTATTTTCAGTTTTGTTGTATTCGGTTTTCGCCCACAAAGACCGTCAGCAAAGCTCAACTCAAACCGTGCCTCATTGTTCTACAACCTTCGCGATTATTGTACATCGTTTTGTTACAATTGCGCGCAAGACGCGACCACTCGAGATTATTCCAGAGCGTGCGCGATGACCAGTCATAAGGCTAGAATGTTCGACGCGTGATGGATAAAAGCCGGCGCGCTCCAACGATGTTCAGTTGATCAACGGCCGACGCTCTGTTCGCCGCTATCAGTGCCAGCGTGTATTGCTGTAATCCTACTTTCCGTTTGCCGGCCACAAGTTCGGCCTAATAAACAGTTTCATCTTGGACACGTCGCCTGCTGCCTTCGTCGACGTCATGACCACGTGACATCTGGTGGAGGTGCTGGTTCATGTACCGGTCCGGAAGCTGGTCCAAAAGCTGGTCCGGGAGACGTCCCAGGTTGTCAGGGTAGACTCCCTGTTCTCCTGGGGCCGTTCCCAACGTCGACTTGCGGAAATAAATGGATCGTCGTAGCCACCGACTACCTCACCCGCTACGCCGAAACAAAAGCCCTGCCCAAAGGCAGTGCCACCGAGGTAGCCAAGTTCTTCGTTGAGAACATCGTCCTTCGACACGGCGCCCCAGAGGTTCTCATCACCGACAGAGGTACGGCGTTTACGGCTGACCTAACCAAGGCGATCTTGGCATACAGCCACACAAGCCACCGCCGGACCACCGCGTACCACCCACAGACCAACGGCCTGACCGAGCGTCTAAATAAGACCATCGCCGACATGCTGGCCATGTACGTCGACGTCGAACACAAGACGTGGGACGCCATCCTTCCGTACGTGACCTTCGCATACAATACGGCCGTGCAAGAAACGACGCAGCTGTCACCGTACAAGTTGGTCTACGGACGGAGCCCATCAATGACGCTTGACGCCATGTTACCAAACGTGACGGACGAAGAAAACATCGACGTGACCGCCTACCTACAGCGCGCCGAAGAAGCACGACAGCTCGCCTGCCTGCGGATCAAGAATCAGCAGACGACTGGCAGCCGCCGCTACAATCTTCGACGACGCTTCGTGGAATACTAGCCCGGCGACCGCGTTTGGGTGTGGACGCCAATACGCCGACGTGGACTTAGTGAAAAACTTCTTCGGCGATACTTCGGGCCGTACAAGATGCTTCGACGTCTCGGTGCTCTGGACTATGAGGTCGTCCCGGACGGCATAACGAACTCTCAACGGCGCCGTGCGCGACCTGAAGTCATCCATGCCGTGCGCCTCAAGCCGTATTACGCGCGTTAGCAAACCTGAGGACTGCACTTATTGCTTAATTATTGTACTTTCTTTCTTTATTGTTGTGATTTACTGTTGCATGCATTTTCCCCCGTGTTCTGTTTTAACCCTTTCGGCCCTGGCGGTGTCAATTGACACCACCACACAAGATTTCTCCTAGCACCTCGGAAATGAAACCAAAACTGCTCATTCTTGGGGGGAATGCTTCTTCAATCATCCCCACGGCGATTGACATCAATATTGTGGCATGTTTGCGAAGCTGGGGGCCACAAAGAAGCTTGACCGAAGTCTTGGGTGAAGCCGAGGCGCGGAAGCTCAGGCGGGTAAGCGCCATTTTCGGGACGACGTAGCGAAGCTGTTTCAATGAGTATCACACTGGAAATTATGACGTTAGTTCACATTTTGTCTACTCTAGTCAGTAGCACGAATAAAGAAGCCCTTTTTCTCATTTCACGAGCACTGAGCCCTGATGACCTAATTTGATGACATGTTAATTAATCCATAAATAATTGCATCACTGCCTCAATTTTTCGGTTATGGTATTCTGAGCTCCTAACTATTATGAATATATGCACAAATAAAGTCTCCGATCAAAATAAAAAATCCAGGGCTGAAAGGGTTAAGCATCGGGACGATGCCTTTTCAGAGGGGGGGCATTGCCACGCGCTATTCTTATTTTCAGTTTTGTTGTATTCGGTTTTCGCCCACAAAGACCGTCAGCAAAGCTCAACTCAAACCGTGCCTTATTGTTCTACAACCTTCGCGATTATTGTAGATCGTTTTGTTACGATTGCGCGCAAGACGCGACCACTCGAGATTATTCCAGAGCGTGCGCGATGACCAGTGATAAGGCTAGAATGTTCGACGCGTGATGCATAAAAGCCGGCGCGCTCCAACGATGTTCAGTTGATCGACGGCCGACTCTCTGTTCGCCGCTATCAGTGCCAGCGTGTATTGCTGTAATCCTACTTTCCGTTTACCGGCCACAAGTTCGGCCTAATAAACAGTTTCATCTTGGACACGTCGCCTGCTGCCTTCGTCGACGTCACGACCACGTGACAATATAGTGCGTGGTGGTGAGACGCGGAAGACAATTTTCACAGCAGAAGCGTGGGACAAATTACTTTATATAATTACGTGATTCCTGTGTTGAAGGAAAACTTCACCCCAGTGGTTCGTTTCCCAGTGTGCAGACGATAGTGACCACTGTCGAAAGTGGGGGGGGGGGCTCCGCCCCTTTAACTTTCTCAGGGGGGGGGCTGGCGCCCCCCTTGCCCCCCCCCCCCGGTAGATACGCCTATGGTCGGAGGTATTAGACATGTTTGCAGAGGCTGGTGCTATTTCAGTGTTTAGGTGTGGGCGTGTTATTGATAAGGCTAAAGTCCCTACCGAGTCGGTGATTGTAACATTTGCCGGGTCGAATCGACCAACGGAAATTAAGGCGTGGCCTCTTATCTACCGCGTTGAACCACTTTCGCCTCGACCTCTGCAGTGTGTAAAATGCTGGCGCTATGGCCACACGACGAAAGGATGCAGGTCTGCTCTCAGGTGCCGGATGTGTGGCGAGCCTCACAACGCAAGTGAATGCCAAAGCAGAGAAGAAAAAGTGTTGTCTCTGTGATGAAGCGCACAGTGCGGACAATCCCAATTGCTCTGCAAAGGCAAGAGAAATCCGCATTCTCGAAATTGTAGATCGTAGACGCTGCTCCCGAAAAGAGGCCTTAGCTGAAATTCAGTCCAGAAGTCAGGGTTATGCCGGTGTAGCAGCCCGTAATACATCAATGGAAGCGTCTTTTTCTCAATCCATAGTGGACGTGGTTGAAAGAGCAATGGAAAAGGCTATGGAGCGACTTGCTGCAAACATTTGTGAGTCTCTGTCAGAAATTTTAGCCAACCAGATGACTCGTATTTTTGGAACGCCGGTGGATAATGGGATAACTTCACAAACTGCAGAGCTTCCACGACCACTGAATGAAACAGAATCTGCAATCACGCCGTCAAATGCTCACCATGCAGGACCCTCTCTAGTTGGCAACCAGTACCAAAATAATGATGTTAATGATGAAACACAGGAGTCTGACGACTTGGACCCTAAATCGCTAAAACGTTCTAGATCCCCTCTATCGAAGAAAGCGGGCTCACCGAAACATTCAAAAAGCAAAAAATGCCTGAAAGACAAGGAAAGCCTATCTAAGGTGGATTTCTTAAAAGAATCCATTTTAGACAAGGTGGTCTCGGAATCAATTCTTTCGAAAAAAAATAGGGTCCCTCAAAATTCTCCACTGGAACTGTAGATCTACTCACTCGTCAATAACAGATTTAATATATTTGTCTTCTAAATTCACACCAGATATAATTGCATTGCAGGAGACATGGCTCTCCGTACATAAATTATTTCATTTAAACAGTTACTGATCTTTTAGACTGGACCGTCCATCGAGAGGTGGCGGATTAGCATTTTTTATCTCAAACAGAATTAGTATAAAGGCGAAAATCTCGTATAAGCATATGTCCCCTGAATGTGAAATGTTTGCAATAGACATTACACTACCAGGTTGCCAACCTTTCTCCTTAGTTAATGTGTACTTTCCTGAGGGTGTACAAGACACAAGACGATTAGATATTGCAGTCAGATCTTGGTGCAAGGAAAAAATTTTAGTCGGGGACTTTAACTCCCATCACACGTGTTGGGGTTTCAAAACTGATCAGTGTGGCAAAAGATTGTGGGAGTGGTCAACTGACGATAACCTTTCGTGCCTAAACGCGAGAACTCATTCGCGATAGGTGCCGATCGGCCTTAGACCTCAGTTTCGTAAGTCCGGGTATTTCTAGCTCGTCCTGGACAGCACTGGACTGTGCCACAAACAGTGATCATTTTCCTATAAGTTTCGAGATTTCTTGCCCGATAACCCCACCTTGTTCTCAAGCTCGAGTCTTTGTGAATTATAATAAGTTTAAAATTAACCTAAAATCAGCATTGTCTTCTCACTGTCAAGAAAGTAACGATTCCAAAGCGAAGAAATTAAACGCGGTTATTAAAAGAGCCTATAAACGAGCTGAATTTACTGTAGAATATGCCAGCAGAGCGCCTTCTAGTCCTTGGTGGAATGCAGAATGCACACGAGATCACCGTCGACGCAAGGCAGCTTGGAAGCAGCTTATTCATAATCAGTCCCCTAAAAATTGGTCTGATTATAAATTCATTGCAGCTAGTTTCAAACGCACCGTTGCCCAAGCAAAAGAGGAATACGATCGCAGACACTACGAGTTCCTCTCGGACCCTAAAAATAAAAAAAGCACTGTTTAGATACATGAGAACAAGGAAAATACTGCCGTATCCAGTAAATTCGGATTACGAACTCCTATCGTCAGCGGAAATGACTACTGCTCTCGAGTTAATCGCTAAAGGACTGGAGGGTAGATTCACATCGACTATACCAAATAATTGGCAAAATCGTACAATCACGACTGATTTTGACAAAGTTACAATGTCCGAACTATCCCTCGTGATTAAGCAGTTACCCGTTTCAGCTCCTGGCCCAGATGGAATTACAGTACACATGATTAAAATTTTATTCAAGTTATCTCCTAGTGAAATTCTTAATGTTATAAATTATTCTTTAACTTATGCCTGGATTCCTTATGATTGGAAACTAGCGAAGATAATTCCGATACCTAAGAAACAGGGATCAGGTTTCAACATAGAAAATATTAGACCAATATCATTGACTTCTAACATGGTTAAACTCATAGAGAGGGTCCTGCATGGCAGACTAACTATTTGGATGGAACATAAGTCAATATTAAAACCACAGCAAATTGGCTTTAGATCCGATTGTTCAATCTGGTGTGCACATGCAGACTTAGAGAGCCGTATACAACTTGCTAGAAAAAGAAGACAATACGCCGCACTTGTGACACTTGACATTGCGAAAGCATACGATAGCGTTGAGCATTCCATTTTACTTAACAGGCTACAGATATTAAATTTCCCACAATATATGACGGCGTGGTTAGCAGAATTCTTAAAATCAAAGGAATTTTATTGTGTCAAGGATGGGTGCTCTTCATCTAAATACAGAGTCGCGGAGTTCCCCAAGGAGCGGTTCTATCTCCACTTTTATTTAATATACTAATGAGTTCCATACCAACCTGTCAGGATATCTATGTATATGTGTATGCAGACGATATAGCATTTTTTGCAGCCGACAGTGATAGTTACATTCTACAGCAAAAATTACAAATCTACATGAACATGCTGGAAATATGGCTTCGGTCGATCGCAATGACATTAAATGTAAACAAGAGTGCTCTCCTGACGTTTCCTATAACTGGTCCGATTTCACTCTCTATTGCATATAAACAGGAACCCATTCCGCAAGTAGACTCTCTAAAATATTTGGGTGTTTTATACAATGAAAAACTTAACTGGAGTCCACATATCGAGTACATAGCAGCTAAGGCGCAACGGGCTTTGGGCTTATTGCGCAGAATGAGCAATCGCAAATTTGGTGTGCGTAGGGACACCATGTTAATGGTATATAAGATGTATATGCGTCCAATATTAGAATTTGGATGTGTGCTGTTCTCGGGCGGACCAGCTTACAAAATTAAGCCGTTGATTATCTTGGAGCGGGAAGCTCTGCGCTTGTGTATGGGGGCTCCCTAGGTTTGTAGCAGTTACTGTTATGTATCAGGAAGCGCGTCTGCCTTCATTGCTCTGTCCTTTCCGCGTTTTAACAGTACAGACATTTCTAAAATTTTATAGCTTGCCGGTAAGAAGAGCGGAATAGGTTTTCATCAGTGACCCAGATTCCTTCTTTCTCGCTCATTGGCCACGTTTTCACACACCACAGATAATCTTCGTACAAAAGAAACTGGAAACTATAAATGTCAACATCAGAGAGTTAATTGCAACCAATAGCCCAAATCAGTTTCTAGTGATAGATTACGAAGAGATTTTTCCTGCGAAATCTAAATTTCAATCCCACAAATTCTTAGAGAACAGGTTAGAGGATTTTCTGATACATGAACAAACACGAAACATAATAGCCACTGATGCTTCCGTGAACGAAGAACGGGCAGGCGTAGGGATTGTCTCCCATTCGCTCGGCTGGTCATTTGCTGTGAGGTTACCCGATTTTACTCCGGTTTTCGAAGCTGAGCTCATGGCTGTCATCATGGCACTGCGAAAACTCCCGACGGACGAGATCAGGGCAGTCATAATAACTGATTCACTCTCCGTATGCACAGCTCTATCAGCTTCTCATAACTCTAGCGCCCTCAAGACGTTTCGATTGTTAGTTCCGTTGCAGCTGAAGCACCTAAAATTAGTGTGGGTCCCAGGTCACTGTGGATTAAAATTAAATGAAATGGCCGACGCTTTAGCGCGTGCATCGCTAGACCTCCCAATAATCCAGGTTCTTCCAGTGGTAGAATATTTCACCGCAATTAGATATAGAAAATTGGCAATTCACACTGATAGAATGGAATCAATAACAACGTGGACGGAATACAAGCATCTAAACTTCCCATGGAAGTCTCATTGGAGCCAATCAAGACAATCTGAAGTTACAATCACCAGACTTCGATGCCGTGTCCCTCCATTAAACTTATACTTACACAGAGCTGGTCTGACGATATCGCCCCTATGCCAATTCTGCGGAGAATTAGAAAATATTGCGCATTACTTTTTGTCATGTCGCAGATACTCGCTTATTAGATCACGAATGCTCATTACTCCGCTTTCAAAAATAGGCTTAAACTTAACTGAAGACATTGTGCTAAGCTTTGGTGCCTCAGGGTTGGGATACTGCCATAGGGATGCCTTCGATGCTGTGTGTAATTTCATGCAAACCTCTAAACGTGTACCATTTTAATCTTGCCTTCAAAAATACTCGTTATTAAAATGCGGTAAAATCAAACTAATCTCATCAAATCAAAAGTGCTACGATCAGGTTAATACGGCAGTCTGGAATACGAGCTCAACAGCAGAATTTTTGAAGTATAAATTTGATGTATTACTTATTATTACCATTTCTTCTCTTCTTCTTTTTTTTTTTCTTATAATATTATTTAACCTTTTAACATTTTTCGAATAACCTTTTAAGTTTCAACAACGCATTCTTGGCCCATCCCCCAGAGTGGGTACGTGCCATAGTTCAATAGGACAACCAAACCAAACCAAACCTACAACACGCAAAAATTCCTCGACAATGACACATCCCAGCGTCAACACACGCACTCCAAGCCAGTGAGCACGAGCCAGAAAGGAGGAAAGCGCTGTTGCCAGACCTGTCCTCCTCGCCCGTTAAAAAGGTCTATATAACTTGAGCACCATTACTCCCTTGGGTGTGGTTTGGTTTTTCCAGCATCTAATGCACAGACGCTTGCATAATTAAAGTGCAAAGTGAAATTTCTAAATGCTGACTCATTCGGAATATGATTTTTTCGGGCAGTTTGTTTTTACAGCGGCAATATAATGTAGGCGGCGAAAGTTCTTCACTTTCCTAATAAGGTGCAAATCGTGCACAGTTAGACGTTTTCATCTTGACCCTGCTTGCGGAGTACCCATCATACAGAGGCATATTTGTAATGAGACACCTGGTTATGAGCATTAGCCTGCGGCGGTAGTTGACATTTACTGTAACAGCGCAGAACATTGGTGGGTTCGTGTGGTGCCATGTTGTGCGGAATTGGCATCGTAAAACTTCCACTCTTCTTTCTTTAGTCTTTATTAGTATCTTTTGAGACAAATTGGTGCTCGAGGATTCTTAAGCCGGGCATTTCTTCCATGGTGTCTACAACGTTTAGGAAATTGAGATATGCGAAGTTGTGCGAGCATACGACGCGGTACGTCTTGCCGGGCGTAATGGTAGCAGTTTAAAAGGTGGTCCCTGGCGCCATACCTACGCGGGGCTTGCCTTAACAATAGGAAGTAAACGTCAAGTTCGGCTAAGATCTGTCGATGTCACCTGAGCATGCCTGGTCACGAATCGGTTTTATATTTGCAGTTCCTAAAACTGAATGGGTGAAGCCGCAAGGTTGGCGAAAAGTCCAGCTGAGCAGCGCGCGCTGCTCCTGGGATATTCAACTGCTTCGTAGGTGACTTAACTGGATAGTTTTCGAAGCCGGCGACTCGTCTAATTTGGCGGAGGTGCATCGCTTCAAGGCAGCCGCGACCACATCGAGTGTTCCCGTGGATGTGTATTACTTGGACAGGTATTAAACTGCGCTTGGGATTGATTTTTGTCACTGTCGTTCTTCCCGACTGCCTGAGTTGAAACGTAAGGCTCCGTTGTCGTTGCAGCTGTCCGAACAGTTTCGCGTGAGGGGAAGCTCTCTTTCGGGGAACAATAGTGAGTCACCAATTAGCTTTCGCTAACATGCTAGATGTTAACCTTCTACAATGTCTGAAGTTGCAGCGTACCCACTAACTTCACCGACTCTTAAATAAGCTCCAGTCTTATGTTAGATCTGGCACGTTGTGACTTATATTGCATACTTTATCCTCCTACTTTGCTTCATTTGGACTGGGAAGCCGAACCTCCTCGCACCCTAACGTATTCAGTTACCTACTGCAAAACGGGCAACTTTCAGTAAATGTGCTCAACGTTAAAATTGAAGCTGATTTATGTCCTTAAGACATCAACGACGTAGTTTGTTTTTGTCACAGTAATCATATGCGGGCTCGTCTCCTTCACAGAATCCGGAGTGCAGCAAAATTCGCCTCGTGTGCTGCGGTGCCCAGGCCTTCAACTGTTTCGACAGCGCTTCGCAGCGGCTTCCTGCGGCTTCCTTCTCACTCTGGCGCATGGGCTGCTGCAGATGTTCTTTCGTTATGCACGAGCGACCGTTCATATTAGCGAGTTGCGTTCTCGCCGCAAGCGAGACGTTCAGCCACCACACCAGCACCGGAACCAAAGAAGGCTTGAGGAAATATCGGACTGGTGAGTAAATACATTCACCAAGGAATGTGCTAAAACTTCAGCACCACCACTTGCTCACGGGTAGTTCGGCCTGTGAATGGTTTGATCATGCAAGCATCAGTGCACCATACTGGGTATTCAAATTCTTAAGGAATGGCGCATATGGAATAACTATTTCACTTCCTACATTCAGTTGCCCTTGCAGCAGAACATAACAGGCAAAAAATTTATCCTCGCTATACAGGTCATAATTATTGGACGTTATTAGGCAGTTAGAACTGCGGTAGAGTTGATAGGGGGGACTAGTTGGTATAGATGTATTGTGACAACTTGGCAGCGCAAACAAACGGGACAAAGAGCAGGACACAAAAAAGCACATCTGTCAATTATAGCTGTTGGTGTCCCATCGTGTTGTCCCGTTTGTTTGCACTGCGAAGTTGTCATAATGAGAACTGGGCAGCACGAGGAGCGGCCAGGCACGAGGAGTACGTGTCCATAGAGGCACTTTAGTGTCGGCCCACCTGAGTGCTCGTGGCGTAAGCACTGAGTAGGACTTAAATGTAGCGAAATTAAACGTTGGGTTTGAGTCAGGTCTGTCTATTATACTTGAACACGTCTGTTCACTAAGCGGCTATGCGTGTCTTCTTTTTTGCAGTTCCTGAGCATCAGTGGACGGAACCTCGAGGTCGGCGGTTGAGGCGTGAACGGCTTACGACGTGCATCTGCTTCGTAGGTGACTTACAAGGAGAGGTGGGGAGGTTGTCCACGCGCTCAGGTCCTGGAAGATTGGTCGGTCAAAGGATGGTACAAGCAAAGCGAGTGTTTACGTGTACACGTAATAAAAGACGTGTGCGGTTGTCGATGAGTCATGTCGTTGTGCAATACTATGGCTGGATTGTAATGAAAGCCAGAATTGTGGTGACTTAGTTGTACGACCAACACGCGCAAGGGGAAACTCTGCTCAGAACAGAACAGAACAGAACAGAACAGAACAGAACAGAACAGAACAGAACAGAACAGAACAGAACAGAACAGAACAGAACAGAACAGAACAGAACAGAACAGAACAGAACAGAACAGAACAGAACAGAACAGAACAGAACAGAACAGAACAGAACAGAACAGAACAGAACAGAACAGAACAGAACAGAACAGAACAGAACAGAACAGAACAGAACAGAACAGAACAGAACAGAACAGAACAGAACAGAACAGAACAGAACAGAACAGAACAGAACAGAACAGAACAGAACAGAACAGAACAGAACAGAACAGAACAGAACAGAACAGAACAGAACAGAACAGAACAGAACAGAACAGAACAGAACAGAACAGAACAGAACAGAACAGAACAGAACAGAACAGAACAGAACAGAACAGAACAGAACAGAACAGAACAGAACAGAACAGAACAGAACAGAACAGAACAGAACAGAACAGAACAGAACAGAACAGAACAGAACAGAACAGAACAGAACAGAACAGAACAGAACAGAACAGAACAGAACAGAACAGAACAGAACAGAACAGAACAGAACAGAACAGAACAGAACAGAACAGAACAGAACAGAACAGAACAGAACAGAACAGAACAGAACAGAACAGAACAGAACAGAACAGAACAGAACAGAACAGAACAGAACAGAACAGAACAGAACAGAACAGAACAGAACAGAACAGAACAGAACAGAACAGAACAGAACAGAACAGAACAGAACAGAACAGAACAGAACAGAACAGAACAGAACAGAACAGAACAGAACAGAACAGAACAGAACAGAACAGAACAGAACAGAACAGAACAGAACAGAACAGAACAGAACAGAACAGAACAGAACAGAACAGAACAGAACAGAACAGAACAGAACAGAACAGAACAGAACAGAACAGAACAGAACAGAACAGAACAGAACAGAACAGAACAGAACAGAACAGAACAGAACAGAACAGAACAGAACAGAACAGAACAGAACAGAACAGAACAGAACAGAACAGAACAGAACAGAACAGAACAGAACAGAACAGAACAGAACAGAACAGAACAGAACAGAACAGAACAGAACAGAACTCGTTCTGCGCGCCGCAAACCGCGTGCAGAAACTGCTTCCTTACCATCTAGTGAATCCATTGCTGCAAAAATATTTCAAATCGGTCAAATAGAAGCTGAGTTAGAGCGGTTTGTCGCGCTCGTATGGTTGCGAGAAGAAAAAAACTCGCAGGGTCTTTTGTGCATTCTTAAGAAACAAATTCACGTTACTGGAGGAAAGGGTTGACAATGAATTGCATTACAGCTTAGTATTATAAACTGGCAAGATTTAAAAAAAAAGAAAAAAAGAAGGAGGAAAATAAAAATTAAAAAACCTATAGAGAAACAACAACAAAAATATATATACAGCTATAATTAAGACAATTGACTGGATCTAACCTTAACATTCCATTCTTTTAGAGTCTCGTAAATAATTAGATACAGCGTTGAAAACGCCCCTGTGGCTAAAACCAAAGGTGGTTGTACCAAATGAGAGAATCACCGGAAGAGTTCAAATTCAAGGCTAACTTTCGTAGGGGTTCTTCAAGTGATCTTTTCCTTTGTATTTTAAATCTTCGGCACGTCAAAAAGAAGTGCTCCAGAGATTCGATCTCATTGCAGTGAAAGCATAAAGGTGACTGAGCCAGACCTGACCTATGAAGGTAAAAGTTCAGTGGGGGGGGACTCGACAGCGTAGCCTTGTAAGTAATATTCCGATCCTTTCTAGATGAGCACCACCTGCTCTGCCAAGGAAACTTTAGCTGTGGGAACTCTGATAATGATAATGGAGATTTATTGAAGTTATTGGCCGTAGTAAGTTTTTCGAATCGTACTGCTGTGACATACGCCGACGTGGGTAATACAGACAATACAGGGCCATCGTGGGATGATATTGCAAGTGCATCCGCACATTCATTAAGAGCTAAACCTCTATGGTCTGGTACCCACACTAATCGAACGAGCCGTACATGTCTGGGAATTAGTGAATAAAATGTCTCTAAGGTACTCGATAAGTTAGGTGCGCTTAAGGCCGAACAGACAGAGAGGCAGTCTGTTAGAACAACCACCTCTGATAAACACTGGGGCAATTTACGCAATGCTAGGACTATTGCCAGCAATTCAGCCTGGTAAATAGGGGTAAAGTCCGGTAACCGAATAGAGAAATTCCAATCCTGAGAGAACGATACGATTCCCACACCTGCCTTCTCTTCACAAACAGAAGCATCAGTCGCTATGACAGTGGTTGTTTCCAGATTGGCCAAATGATCTTCCAAAATGCCCTTTAGACATTGGTACGGTAAATTTTTTGCGTTGTTAGGGTATATATCATCAAATTCAATCCTAATTGTTTCAACAGTGCTGAGTATAAGTACTTCCCAGAGGTGGACTTTTAATGGGTCCAAAAGTCTCTGTGTATAGACGACTTGGGGGGCAATGTAATCTAGACCATTGGTGGTTAAAAAATGAGGCCTGCTGGTTAATGAAAACATACTGTGACCTCCTCTGTGGGGATGCATAGATTTTGAGAAATGTTCGTACTGTGAGAATATGAAATCTTTTGATGAGAGAAGGCAGGCGTGATTCTTCATATAGAATATTGATCGCAACAAATTTAGGTAGCCCCAGACATAACCGTAACGATTCACGTTCTAAGAGAAGCAGAGGTCGAACTTTATAAGCCGGAGTTCCAGAAAATAAAACGCAGCCGAATTCCAGTATCGGTCGAATGTAAATGCAATAAATCATGACGAGCACATCTCTGCGCAAACCGGCACGTTTGTTGCTGAGCCTACGCAGCATCCCTACTGCGCGTGCTCCCTTAGCCGCCATGTTTTCTATATGGGGACTCCAGTTAAGTTTTTCGGTGTAGGTTACCCCTAAATACCTGACTGACTCGGCCTGAGGTATGACGTCTTGTCGGTACAACAATGAAATATGTACTGGGACATTTTGTGCGAAAACTACGATTGCGCTTTTATTAATGTTGAGCGATAAGTTAATATTGTCCAGCCACGTTTCCAGACTATTCATATATGTCTGCAGAATTTGGTAAAGTGTGTGAATGTCTGCTGATGAAGCAAAAAATGCGATGTCGTCGGCATACACATATGCCTGCACATCGTGCTGTTTGGGAATAGTACACAGAAGTACATTAAATAATAATGGAGATAACATTGACCCTTGCGGGAGACCTCTCGTTTGCCTATATTTTGAAGAATTTACACCGGATTGCGAGCAATAAAACTCTCTATCACTTAAGAAAGCATAGACCCATGCCACAAAGTATTGTGGCACTCCTAAGTTCTTATGGGAATCCATCAGTTTCGCATGCTCCACACTGTCATAGGCTTTCGTGATATCTAAAGTGACTAGAGCGGAGTATTGTTTCTGATATCGAGCAAGCTGTATTCTACTTTCTAGACCGACGTGCGCACACCAAATGGAGCAACCACGCCTGAATCCAATTTGACATGGGCTCAGTGTCATGTTTTCCGACATCCAGTGATCTACACGGCTATGTAAAATTCTTTCGACGAGTTTTACTAGATTCGATGTGAGTGCTATAGGCCTGATATTATCTAAGGTAAACCCAGCGTCTTGTTTTTTTAACAATGGTATCACTTTCGCAATTCTCCAATCGGGTGGGATCCAAGCATTTCTAATTGAGTGATTCACAATTTCGAGTAGGCCAAGGGGGGTAAATTTTATGTACTGTTTTTATTAACGACGTCGTCATACCATCAGGGCCTGGAGCGGAATTAGGTAGCGTTCTTACGACATCTGCTAGTTCTGCGGCTGTGACCTCCTCAAAATCTTCACCCCTATGAGGGGACTGGGGCTGGTACAAGAGAACAGTCGTAAAGCGATTTTCTAGGCCCTGAGCTATCTCTTCGAGAAAAGTCTTCAGTTCACTCGGTGTTGATACCACTGATTCTAGGTTTTTCAGTACCGGAAGAACTTTCTTGGTTCTCAGAAAGCGAAATAGTGCTTTTCTGTTATCCTTTTTTGAAAGAAACTCAGATCATTCGCTGTCGAATTTGTCCTTCGCATTGGCAACGGTTCTCTTAAAAATAGCAGCCGCATACTTGTAATCACTCCAGTTGCGAGGGCACTGGTTGAAAAGTAATTTTTTCCATGCAGCTTTTCTTAACCTATACACCCGCGAACAGTCCGGATTCCACCAAGGGTTGGTAGAAGCGCTTTTGGTTCTTTGTATGGTGAATTTGGAATTTTTCAACGAATCTTTTATGATGTCGCTTAATCTGATGGCGTCCGGTTCACCATCAACAATTCGGTGAGATAAAGCCCTTCGTAATACTGTCTCAAATGTGCTGAAGTTTATATGCGTATCCGATGGTCTAATCATTAAAGTTACTGGGCATACCATCTCAAACAGTATAGGCATATGGTCGCTACTTGTGCCAGAATTAATAGCAGTCCATGTTGAGATGGACAGGTTAACACTAGTAAAAGTCAGGTCAAGCACAGAATAAGACTTATTACACATAAAGGTGGGAGTTCTGGTGTTGATACATACAACGTTATTCTTATTAGCCCACTCCCACAGACGCTTCCCATTCAAATCAGTTCTAAAACCCCACGAAATATGATGAGAATTGAAGTCCCCCACTAATATAATATCTTTTCGGCAATGTGAAACTGCGGTATCTAGAACGGCAGAATTTTGTACACCCGCTGGAAAATAGGCATTAATTAAAGAAAATGGTAGGTATCCCGGAATGGTAATGTCTAACGCTAGAATTTCACTTTCTGAAGTCATTGACCGATATGCAATTTTAGCTCGATGAGCGATTTTAGAGGATATAAATATTGCCAAACCGCCACCCCGAGAGGGACGGTCTAATCGAAATAAGCGGTAATTTTTAATTTTAAAGCACTTTTCGTCTGCAAGCGAAGTTTCTTGTAAAACAATGACATCAGGGGAATATTTATCGCAAAGATAGAATAAATCGGTAGCTGCTGAAAAAATAGAACGGCAATTCCACTGTAATACTTTTAAATTGCCTATTTTGGTGAAATACCAGCAGCACTCCCTGCTTTCTCCAAGATACTATCTTTTAAAAATCCTTTTTTGATGAGTTTTCCTTCTGGTATTTCTTACCTTTTTGATTTGGGGTTCACTGAGGAACCTTGTGCTTGAGGGGAAGCACGTCGTTTCATTTTTCTTGAGTCGTATTCCATTTGCTCCGGTTGCGACTCTTGGGAACCGGAGTCCGAGCTCCAATCTAACTCCTGTTCAGTAGGTACAATTATTTTACGGCCTGTGTTCGGCGCGCCTGGCTTTGTTTTCGAAGGGCCTGGTTCAGATGAAACCTCAGTAATCTCAACTGGTGAAGGTAGTGAAGGGGTCACAGCTTGTCGATTGTCACCCTGCAAGATTTGTTTCAATTGGGTATTGACAACTTGTGCCAATGATTCTGTTAGGCTCACAAATAGAGTCTCCAATTTCGTCATCGACCATTCCACCGTTGATGCTACTATCTCTGGCAGCGACGAATCTAGCACCTGATTGGTCCGGCTGGCAGCGGTGGCATAGCCACGTGAGCGCTCTGGAAGAACCAATCGGGCCTCACGCCGGGAGCGTCGTTTCTGTTCAATGATGTCTAGAAGTTGCAACTCTTGTGCCCTCACAGGGCAACATTCATCATCAGCTGTGTGAGATCCACTACATAAACAACATCTCACTTCTTGGGTTGAACACTCATTAGTGTTATGTTGTTCAGTACATGTACGGCATCTCACATCCGATCTACATCCCTTGACGGTATGTCCGTACCTCCAGCATTTTCTACACTGAAGTGGGCGAGGGGATAGTGCTTCAACACGATAAATCAGAGGCCACGCCTTAATTTCGGTCGGTCGAGTTGTGCCGGCAAAAGTCACGATCACTGACTCTGTGGGGACCTTCTTGTTCTCAATGAGCTTCTTCGATTTACACGTCCCGGACGGCTCCGGACGGCCCGGACGCCGGCGCCGCATTCGTTTTTCTCGGGGACCAACCAGAAGCTCCGCCCACTGATCCGGGACCGCTCGGATGTATGTTCGTTTTTCGCGTGTCTGGCGGCCTGCGGACGGCCCGGGACTGTCCGAACGATTTCTTTCGGGCAGCTGGCAGACGACGGCGCGGTGCTCATGGCGGTGCGTCACGCGTGCGGCCATTTTAAGTTAGACACTGGAAATGTTCGACCCGCTCCCGCTCTCTCTTTGATTTTTTGTCCACTTCTGGTACGTTTCCGGATTTCTCATTGTTTGCGCACCCAGTTTTAGTCGTCGGCGTTCTGAGCAGCGTCGAGCATGCACGTATTCCCGAAGGAAGGGCAAACACGCGCTATGCTCACCAGGAGAAATTGCGGTGGAACGCCTACGCGCGTCTTCGATGCCCCGGCGCTCGAGTAGTTCACTTACAGAAAGCTTTGGCACAACGCAAATAGGTGTAATTCACTATCTAACTGCTGCTGAGGTCGGTATTGGGTCGGCGTTGGGGCCGGTGTCGCAGCCTTGGACGTAGCAGACAGCGTAGCAGACACCATAGCGGAAGCGGCCAGCATCAAGCGCGCACGTAGCGCGCAGACGGCCCGGGGCCGGCTCGGGACTTTTGGATCACCTGACAATGGCGGCATGTGACGTAGCTACCTATGAGCCGAGGCGTCCGCGGGCCACCGGCGGCAGGTCCGGGACTTGGTAAATCGAAGAAGCTCAATGTTGCGCGAGCACCGAAATACGGAGACTGCACCTGCTACAGCAAACATTTCTAGTACCTCCGGTGGTGTAAGGCTCGAGTCCACTCCACGAACTATTCCCTTAACACAGGCCAAATGAGCAGGCACGAAACAGCTCACCGGATGAGAGGCGAACGTTGTGCATTTTAGAAGATCTGTGATGCAGGCCTGGTCCGGCGAGCAGCACAGAATTCCTCCACGTCCAAACTGACGCACCTCGGTGATCAATTGGAAATGATCAGATAACTTCCGGAGTTCCTCCTGAATTACCCTGGGGTTTTTCATTCGAATGGATTCACCATTGGTTGGAACCAGGGCCACAGGAACGCTGTTGAGACCACTGCGCAAAAACAGATCGATTGGCAGATCATTGTTAGCGAGGGAAGCCGACCAGGCAGAATATGCCTGGCCGGGAGATGAAAGAGACATCAGCCTGATATGCCTAAGATCACCGTCCGATCCGGCCGCACCCCACTCTAAGGCGAAAGCCATCTTCTTTCTCTTCTCAGTAGATGTATAAAGGAGCAGGGAAGAAGAGCCGTGGCTTCACGTGCCACTGCTTTTGTTTTGTTTTGTTTTAACCTTCAAAGAATGGCACATACCCACTCTGGGGGATTGGCCAGGATTTGGTAGTTTTAAATTTAGTGTATAATTTGAACTATGTTGAATGATAAAGAACAAATGAATAAATAAAAGAATACTGTGTAATATATGAAATAAATGCTGTTTTAACTGTGCGATTGTGCTAGTAGACCAGAGAGCCGAATTAACCTGATCAGAACAAGCTCGAATATATTTGTTGGATTCTAACGCATTTTATTTTTTTTTTATATATGTATTCTACTGATCGAGTATTTGTAGTGGTCAAGATTATAATGGAGTACGTTTAGAGGCTTGAATGTAATTGCAAACCGCATCAAAAACATCCCTTTGGCAATGTCCCAAACCTGAGGCACCGAAACTTAATATAATTTCTGCCGTTAAATTTAGGCCTATCTTTGAAAGCGCTGTAACAAGAAGTCTTCTTCTAATATATGCATATCTGCGACATGTCAAAAAATAATGTTCAATATTTTCTATTTCCCCGCAAAATTGGCAGAGGGGCGATACCGTCAGACCAGCCCTATGTAAATAAAAGTTCAAAGGGGGGAACACGGCATCGAAATCTGGTGATCGTAACTTCTGCCTGCCGAGACTGAGTCCACTGAGACTTCCAGGGAAATTTTAGATGCTGGTATTCTGTCCACGTTGTTATTGCTTCCATCCTATCAGTGCAAATGGCTAGTTTTCTATATCTGATTGCTGTTAAATGTCCTATTTCTGGAAGCACCTTGATTATTGGGCCGTCTAGTGATGCTCGCGCTAAGGAATCGGCCATTTCATTTAATTTTAACCCACAGTGGCCTGGTACCCACAATAATCTTAGACGCTTCAGCTAGGTGGAACTAAGGTGCGTAACGTCTTTACGGCTTGTGAGTTCTGTGAAGCTGTTAGAGCTGTGCATACCGAAAGGGAATCAGTCATTATGACTGCACTATTCGCGTCCGTCGGGAGTTTTCGCAGCGCCATGATGATAGCTAACAGCTCAGCTTCAAAAACAGGAGTGAAATCTGGCAGCCTCAGGGCGAATGACCAGCCGAGCGAATCTGAGACAATTCCTACACCTGCCCTTTCATCGTTCACGGACGCATCTGTGGCTATTATGTTTTGTGTTTGAGCATGTACAATGTAATCTTCTAACCTGGCCTTTAAAGATTTGTGGGACTGAAATTTAGATTTCGGAGGGAAAATCTCATCATATTCTATCATAAAATTTCGATTTGAGCTATTAGTTGCAATTACCTCTCTTATGTTCACATTAATAGTTTCCAGTTTCTTTTGTACAAAAATTATCTGTGGTGTGTGAAATCTTGGCCAATGGGCGAGAAAGAAGGAATCTGGGTCACTGATAAAGATATATACAGATCTTCGTACCGGTAAGCTGTAAAATTTTAGAAATGTTTGTACCGTTAATATGCGGAAACGACACAGCAATGTTGGCAGGCGTGCTTCCTGGTAAATAACATTATTAGCTGCAAACCTAGGGAGCCCCAGACACAAGCGGAGTGCTTCTTGCTCTAAGAGAACCAGTGGCTTAGTTTTATAAGCAGCAGCACCCGAAAATAGGATGCATCCGAATTCTAATATTGGGCGCATATACATCTTATATAACATTATCATGGTATCCCTACGTACACCATATTTTCGATTACTTATTCTGCGCAATAATCCTAAAGCCCGTTGTCCTTTAGCTGCAATGTATTCTATGTGTGGGCTCCAGTTAAGTTTTTCATTATAGATGATACCCAAATATTTGAGAGAGTCTACTTGCGGAATGGGCTCCTGTTTGTATGCAATCGAGACTGAAATTGAACCTGCTAGTGGAAACGCCAAAAGTGCGCTCTTGCTTACGTTCAGTGACATCGAAATCGACTGTAGCCATATTTCCAGCATATTCATATATATTTGCAATTTTTTTTGTAATCCGTAAATGTCACTGTCCGCCGCAAAGAACGCAATATCATCTGCATAAATATAGGCGTAGACATCCTGACAAGCTGGTATGGAGCTCATTAATATGTTAAATAGTATTGGAGATAGAACTTCTCCTTGGGGAACTCCACGATATTGTTTAAATTTTGATGAGGAGCAGCCATCTTTGACACAATAAAATTCTCTTGATTTTAGAAATTCTGCTATCCAGGCAGTCATATATTGAGGGAAACTTAAACTCTGTAGCCTGTTTAGTAAAATGAAATGTTCAACGCTGTCATAAGCCTTAGCAATGTCGAGTGTCACAATCGCAGCGTATTGCCTTCTCTTTTTAGCCAGCTGTATGCGGCTCTCTAGGTCTGCATGTGCACACCAAATGGAGCAGTCAGTACGAAATCCTATTTGATTTGGTTTTAGTATTGAATTGTCTTCAATCCAGCTGGATACTCTGCCATGCAGAACCCTCTCTATGAGTTTCACCATGTTAGAAGTCAGAGATATAGGTCTGATATTATCTATGTTATAACGTGCTCCTTGTTTCTTTGGTATCGGAACTATCTTAGCAATTTTCCAGTCATAAGGAATCCAGGCATAGTTTAAAGAGTAATTTATAACGTTAAGGATGTCACCAGGAGATAGCTTGAATAGAATTTTAATCATAGACACAGTAATGCCATCAGGGCCGGGAGCTGAGGGGGGTAACTGTGTAATTACGTGGGACAATTCCGACATTGTAACTTCTTCGAAATCATTCAATGTGGTACCTTTCTGCCATATGTTTGGTATAGTCGACGCAAATCTATTCTCCAGACCTTTTGCAATTAGCTCTAGAGATTTAGTCATTTCCTCTCGTGAGAGAATTTCATAATCCAAATTTACTGGTGGTGGTAAGATTTTTCGAGTTCTCATATATCGAAACAGTGCTTTCTTATTTTCGGGTTTCGAGAGGAAGTCATAATGTCTGCTGTCATACTCTTCTTTGGCTTGCGCGACAGTGCGCTTAAAACAAGCAGCAATGAATTTATAATCTGACCAATTTATGGGGGACTGGTTGTGTATGAGCTTCTTCCAAGCTGCCTGTCGTCGTCGGTGGTCTCGTGTACAAGCGTCATTCCACCAAGGACTATAAGGCGCTCTCTTGGCCGATTCCACCGTAAATTGAGCTCTCTTGTAGGATCTTTTAATAACTGCGCTTAACATCATAGCTTTGGATTCGTTACTCTCTTCAGGGCGAGAAGCCAAAGCTGATTTTAGGTCATTTTTAAATTTATTATAATTTACATACACTCGGACGTGAGAACAAGGTGGAGTTGTCGGGCAAGTAATCTCAAAACATATAGGAAAGTGATCACTGTTTGTGCCACAATCTAGCGCTGTCCAGGAAGAACTAGACATGGCCGAGCTTACAAAACTTAAATCTAATATTGATCGGGACTGATTGCGAATAAATGTGGGAGTTCTAGCATTAAGGCACGATAAATTATTGTCTATTGACCACTCCCACAAGCGTTTGCCACACTGATCAGTTTTATAACCCCAACTCGTATGATGCGAATTAAAATCCCCAACTAAAATTTTCTCCTTACACCATGATCTGACAGCCATATCCAAACGTCGTGTGTCTTGTACACCCTCAGGAAAGTATAAGTTAACTACTGAGAAAGGAAGGCAGCCTGGTAATGTGATGTCTACTGCAAGAATTTCACATTCCGGGGACATACACCTGTACGAAATTTTAGCCTTTAGACTAATTCGGTTGTTAATAAAGAATGCTAAACCCCCCACCTCTAGATGGACGGTCTAGTCGAAATGATCGGTAGCTGTTTAAATGAAACGAATTATGCACGGAAAGAAATGTCTCTTGCAATGCAATTATATCTGGGGCGAATTTAGAAGACAAATACACTAAGTCTGTTATTGCGGAGTGAATTGATGGGCAGTTCCAATGAATAATTTTTATCGACCCTATGGTTTTGAAAGAAGTGATTCCGAGACTGCCTTATCTAAAATGCTCTCTTTTAAGAAATCTGTCTTTGAGAGGCTGTCCTTGTCTTTCAGGTATTTTTTGTTCTTTGAATGTTTCGGTGAGTTTGTTTTCTTTGACAACGGGGATCTAGAACGCTTTAACGACCTAGGGTCCAAGTCCATTTCATCTGAATCCTGTGCTTCTTCATTTATGTCGACCCTTTGGCTCTGGTTATCTACTCGAGAGGGTCCTGCAGGGTGAGAATTTGATGGCATGCTTTCGGGTTCTGTTGTACATAATGGCCGCGGAAGCTCAGCACTTTTCGAAGTGATACCAATATCTTCCTGCGTTCCAAATATATGTGTCATCTGGTTGGTTAAAATTTGTGACAGGGACTCACAAATGCTTGCCGCAAGGCGCTCCATAGCCTTTTCCATCGCCTTTTCGACCACTTCAGCGATGGACAGGGACAAAGACGCTTCCATTGCTGTGTTCGGACGGGCTGCTACCCCAGCGTACCCCTTAGTTCTGGTCTGGATTTCAGCTATGGCCTCTCTTCGGGAGCAACGTCTACGCTCCACAATGTCAAGAATTTGAATTTCTCGTGCCTTTGCTGGGCAATTTGGATTATCTGCACTGTGTGCTCCATTACAGAGGCAGCATTTCTCATCTGTGCTTTGGCAGTCACTCGAGTTGTGAGCCTCACCACAAATTCGGCATCTGAGAGCTGACCTACATCCTTTCGTAGTGTGGCCATAGCGCCAGCACTTTACACACTGCAGAGGTCGTGGTGATAGCGGTTCCACTCTGTAAATAAGAGGCCACGCCTTAATTTCAGATGGACGACTCGACCCGGCAAATGTTACGATCACCGACTCAGTAGGGATCTTATTCTTGTCTACAACACGCCCACACCTATAAACTGAAATTGCGCCAGCCTCGGCAAACATCTCTAATACCTCCGATGGAGTCATGTTAACGTCAACTCCACGCACAAGGCCCTTCACACATGCGAGGTGAGGTGGAATAAATGCGCTTACCGGATTGGTAGCGAACACCGAGCACTTTAGAAGGTCTTGTACACAGAGCTGGTCTGACGAGAAGCACACAATACCTCCCCTGCCGTACTGGCGGACCTCTGTGATAGTTTGGTAGTGAGCTGTGGCGGCTCTAAGCTCTGCTTGTATGACTTTCGGATTCTTCATCCGTATTGTGCCGTCATTGCTTGGGACCAAGGCCACAGGAACCGAGGAGATGCCGTTGCGCGTGAACTGATCCACTGGTATATCCTGCGGCGGAAGAGAAGCGGACCAGAGGAAGGCCCCTGGTCCAGGTGATGAAAACGGCATCTGTCTGGTCTTACGAGCGCAAAACGCACTCACAAATCAACAATAATTCTAAAGAAACACTTAAAAAAGAGCAAATTCAGCTGCCACTACTCAAACTTTGGCCACAACCCCCAGAGCGAGACTTGTCACCGCAGTCGAACACGAACGAGCTTCGTGGCCTTCGCTTGCGCGGAGGGCCAAGCGCGGTCTTCATTTTCTTTTCCTGATGTCGTGCTCTCTGGATTTGTTCGGTGCCCAAAAGAGGGCGCTATAACAACGTGTGCCATTGCGTCACATGGCATCACATGACGTGTTTTCAGCTTTTTTTACTTGTAAATATACGAGAGTCTACTCTCTGCTCCCAAGCTGTCAACATGCGTATTTCTCACCTCTACTAAAGAGAGCTCCCAGCAGTCTATTAGTGGCTAGGGATAGGTGTCCTTACGAGTGATCTTGTTCAGCAAGCCATAGTCTACGCAAAACTAGGCAATTGAGCCGTCCTTTTCTCTTTTTTGTTCTTTTTTACAATATCGACCGGTGAGAACCCTCGGCTGTTCGAGGTCTGCATGACGCTGTGTTGAGCCGTGTCACTTGTGCGATCACCTTCCCTAAACAGACGTATTCCTTTACCACTTCCAGTGTTTTCATAGGCATCGCAAACCACTCTTCTCTTCGGAGACTGCTGAACATTGCTTTATTTTTCTGCATATTAATTTTCTGACCCACCGCTCTGCTTTCCCTGTCTAATTCAGTAATTATGATTTGCAATAGTTTTCCCGAGTTACTAAACATGGCAATATCGCAAGCGAATCGCATGTTACTAAGCTACTCTCCTTTAACTGCTATCGCATGCTGTCCGCAATCCAACTCTCTGAAAACCTCCTGTTAACACGCGGTGAATAGCATTGGAGAGATGGTAGCTCCCTGCCTTGAACTCTTTATTAGAATTTTATTCCATGCGTTTTTTTTTTCATGGGGGGACAATGGTGGCTGTGGAGACACTGTAGATATGCCGCCGCGACGGCATAGCGGCTATGGAGGTCGGCTGGTGACCTGAAAGGCGCAGGTTCGATCCCGGCCGCGGTGGTCGCATTTCGATGGAGGCGATATGGTAGAGGACCGCATGTACTGTGCGATGTCAAAGCACCTTAAAGAATGCCAGATGATCAAAATTTCCGGAGTTGTCCTGTACCGCGGGCCTCATTATCATATCGTGGTCTTGTCACGTAAAACCCCAGATATTGTTATTATTATTATTATTAATGTTCGTTCATTAAAAAATCATACCAGAGGGCGTTCGAATGATGATATTAACACGAAAGTGTTTTATGCCGGGGTCCACCAAGACTTCACTGACGTACTTCCGTCACGGATGTGACGTTCTTAAAATTTACATGAACAGAATACAAAGAAAGAAAACAGAAGAAAAAGTTTCAAAAATTTGGGAGACCCGGGAGTCGAACCCATACCTCTCGGTCCGCGGCGATAGAAACCGGGCGCTCAACCAATTGCGCCACAAACGCTTTTGTTATTTCTTTCTTTCATGGTATTTATTATCGCATTTGGGGACAGCTGCTCAGACGCGCCTTATATATCTCACACTCCTTCTTCATGTACCTGCGCTCTTGGTTTGTTGGGGTGGTGCCGCCACCTACGAACGCAGAAGAGAAGTACTGCATAATTACACCAGCGAGCACCGACAATGCACGCTTCTCTAGTATCAGTACTACGGCGCCTCGACGCCAGCATTCGAACGAACGCTGGCATGAATGCTAGGGAGCCTACATGACCGGCCGTTTTAGGGTGGTGTCAGCCTTTGATCCACTACATGCCGTCAACGCACCGCCGCCCGCCAAAACACAATGTTGCCAGACAGCGGAGCCGCGCTATCGTGCCATCTTGGTGCCCGCACTGCGTCTACGTCCGGTTCCGTTTAATCATCGACAATGCGGCGCCGAACGTAGCGATAGCGAAACGCTGCTGGTGAAGCCTGAGAATGCCTGATTGCTGCGTACCGCTGTGCACTAACCACAACAGAAAGGGCTTGCGAATGTTCCGCTTCCAGCGAGCCCGGGCCCACGGCTACTCTGGCTCGCTCAAATAAATCGAGACGGCTGGGAGCCCACCAGTGCGTCTCGTATTTGCTCTGTGAGTACTGCGCATTTCGTTCACTGTTTTTGCTGCAGGACATGTTATATGTGTTTCACGGTGTTCGCGAATGCATAGATAACCGAAGTTGTCGTTGCTGCGTTCACGCATTGCGAGTAGGCAGGCCACATACGGGACGCGTCCGCGCGTCCACACAGAGCCGCGCTCGCTGGTCGTGAGCTGTTGCCTCCTTTGCGTGAGCTCGCGTCAGCGTCGCTCAGCGTTACGTCGCAAGAGCTCAGGGGATCGGCGGTTGGGACCAAAATGGCGGCGCACAGAAAACTATGCTAGATTTGGTGGAAGCTGGCAACAGCGTGCCCCATTACCCGCTGGTTTTGGCTGAGTTTCTTGAAGGCACGTTTTGAAGATGTCTCCACCCTAAAACGGCCGGTCATCTAGGCTCCCTAATTAATGCACCCTACCAACGCCACCTAGGTAGCGTTGGCTCTACTCAGCGCATCGGAGCGAGGCCTCCGCAATCACCTCCGATGTTTCTGCAGCTAATTTTGGAGGACATGAGCTTTGTAACTGCGGCGCGCTATACGCGCTGATTTGACTCGGTGACGACGCAGTTACGTGCTTTCCTTTCGCGTTGTGCTAACATGCGCAGCTTCCATATGCCCTGACCGTGTTTCTCCGCCATCTACTGATAGGAGTGCGACGGCACCGACTACGAGAACTGCTGCATTCAGCGCCCCAGAAAGACAACGGCGTCGACGGGCGAATGTCGCCCAGTTTGGTGCAGCGAGGGACACCAGGGACACGCCAAGGGGGGAGCGGGAGGCCTTCGCGCGTTCACGGCTGAAGCTGAGAACTCTGCCTCTCGCGTTTCCGAAGTTGAGCGCATCGTGACCCAACTGGTTTCCTTACACTCACCGAAGCAGGACCGAAATGATCGTACTTTCGCCGAAGCGACCCACCAGCCGGACGCTGCTCGGTAACACGACGGCGCATGCCAAGCACACCTACAGGACGGTCGCCGACCCTTAAATCATGCACCCTTCGCTGCAGCGGACCATGAGTTCACAGAACGATTTAGCGAAAACCTGTTCCACGGTTTGCGAACGCTTGTGGTTCATGTGTGATTTGCGCGATGCTCCGGTGCGTGCAATGCAGTGTTTCCAAAAAATGTATCCCGGTCGCGAGTCGTTGCATGGTTATCGTGATGGAGGTTGTCACCACGCGCCAACATGGGCGCATCAACGTTTAAGGGTGCTGTAGCCACTAAACACCAACAGATATTATATATCAATGGGCAATAAACATTCAACTACTTCTGTGAAGACATGTTTCACTTTCGTGTGTTATACCGTTTCCTATATCAGAGGGATCAACCACAATTTTTTAGGTAGTGTTTTTGGAGCCGGTGACAGGCAAATCTGTAGCGCTAGCGCACGTGCGTCATCATGTGTGCTATCCGCCGATTTGTGTGTACCGCGAGCCAAGACCTTCTAGAACGATTACTTTGTACTTTAATAGTCATAATAATTCTTGGGGTCTAACGTCCCAAAACGTCCGTATGATGAGAGATGCCGCAGTGGAGGGCTCTCAAAATTTCGACCACCGGGGGTTCTTTAATGTGCACCTAAATCTAAGCACACGGGCCTCAAGCATTTTCGCCTCCATCGAAAATGCGCCGCAGCGGCCGTACTTTGTAGTTTGAACCGCACGTTTGGTAGCACCATGTTAGTTCGCGGAGGCTGCATTTCGATGGACGCAATATGCAAGAAGCCCATGGGCTCAGATTTAGGTGCACGTTAAAGAACCCCACGTGGTCTAACTATCGGGGGCCCTCCAATATGGCATCTCTCACATTCATATCGCGTTCTTTCAAGGCAAAACCCCAACAATTATTATAAGAAGTATAACCGCTTTCTGTGCATCCAGAGAAGCCTAATCAGTAAAAAAAAAAAAGCTCGGAAAACACGCGGACGAAAAGTAAGCAGACGCTATAAGCTAAGTAACCTAGAACTAAACATTGCGAAATGCTATCATTCGACTGTCAAGTCATTAAATGTGCGCCAACTGCTTCAAGATCTGTCATCGGCCGAGCCTTTCAGCATGGTAAAAAATTTGCGCAGCTCGCGCTGAGTCGCGTAAGGCTGGGGCAGAGCAGAGCTGGTCGGCACTCGCCTGGTCCTGGCTTGACTAGACACACGTTCATTCACACGTCCATGCACGAAGTGTTCACGCGATCACTTTGCGATTCACGAGTATCGGATAGGTATCGATCGGGTTTCATTGGAAATCGCTTGGCAATCACAGCACCAAGTACCTTACTTACCTTACTTAGATAAATTGGCCTAACTTGCAAATTCGAGGCTTGGTCTCGATTAGCTTCCATCCCATGTCAAGGTAAGCTTAATTAGCTAATTAGTCGAGCTACCACTAGTTATATTCAGTCTCAATTAGTATTAGGCTAAGCTCGGCGCATCTTACATAGTTCGGCATTACTAGGCACACGAGAATCTCAGCTCGGTTAAATTAGGGCTTTTTAACGCGATAGCTAAAGAGCTCGTTTCGCAGAAATTCCGGTGTCGGCGTCGGTGTCGGTGCCCGCGTCGGCGTCGGCGTCGTTGGTTGTGAGCGAAAAATCATCATCTTGTCCGTGACCGAAAAATCATCATCTTGTCCGTGACCGAAAAATCGAGAAAGATGCAAATAAAATAAATAATAAAAATTTTCGGGCACGAGTGAGGATCGAACCCGGGTCGTCTGCGTGGCAAGCAGGTGTTCTACCACACAGCCATGCCTCTGCTTGGATATACTGTGAAATTAACTTCCTCTGCTTGGAAATGCAGTGAAAATAACTTCCATGATTCGCAAACGCAAGCGTCCTTTGTATAGGCGTCGCAATATAACATGTAATATCCCAGGAATATTGCGTGGTACAAGCGTAAATTGCCATCGGGTGTCAGAATATGTGACTATCATAACGATTCCATAGTTTAAAGCCAGCCACCCATTACAAACGGCACACACCTTACTGCGCGTATTCCCTTAACACCACGTAGTGGGTGCATAGCAAGTTCGAAAACATTTCCCACATTTGCCGCGCATAATTTCTCCTGGTTTAAACCATACTACCCATTACATAGTATGCACTAAGTGATTGAAGTAGGGACGGCGATATCGCTATCGCGTTCAACTCTTAAAGGCGAAGCTTAAGGGTCCCCCCAATTTTTTTAGGTGTGACTTCATTAGCTTAGGTATGCGTAGTTAATTAGGTTTTACAATGCTCAACATGGCTTAATAAGGCTTGTCTATGGTTACACTGGTTTAACTAGGCACAGCTGTTCTTAATTTTGCTTGACGTGGCCGCGCCGGCAGGATCATGGTTTCCTCTCTACATCGCGAACCGGACAAACGGCGGGCATAACATACTTGCTAAGGGAATGAATGAATACGTTTGGCTGCCCTTCCGAATTCCCGGTGCAGTCGGGTACCGTTTTCTTTTTCTGATGCGTAAAACGAGTCGTTGCCATAGGTTCGGGGAATGACTAGCCACTTTAACGTTGCAGCTCGCCGGTCTTATCTTTGTCGCCGTTATGGTGCATTCAGACGACGGACCGAATCCGGATGTGGAGTCGCGGACGACGCGTCACGTGGCCTCACATCAGCGATTCGTCTGCTCCGCGCCTCGTCCGGGCGGCTCGCGGACGGATGAGCCCAACTTGTTTTTCACATCGGGATTCTGGCGGCGGAACGCCGGAGCTTTAGCGGGCAAACAAGCTGGCAACCAGTACACCTTTCTTCTGCTCGAGCCGTACGGCTGTCCTTGCAGGTGATTTCAGCTCGGCTGGCGCTTAGTTCAGGTTATTTCCGGGGCTGTATTCTAAGGCGATCACCCTTGAGATATCCATCACTTTTAATGCGCGCTGATTGACGGGTTGGAAGGTAACTTGTCGCTTTAATCGTCGCACACGCAGGATTCTGAGGCAGGCAAAGCGGCGGTGTCGCCGATGGCGGCAGTCTCAGAACACGGCCAGTGTTTGAGCACTGATTATACGGTAAAGATGCGAGCCAAGAGAAGGAAACAATGTGCAGCATTGCAATGTGCACTGTCGGTACCTGTTATCCGCAAAAGAACAAAAACTGCCGATATCGGCGATCACTGTATTCTCCCTTCGAACGCGGTGCACCATGTGCGAACGCAGCGAGGTCAGTCTTCAGCAGCTCTAGTAAAGCAGGTTTTTCTTCCAATCCAGCCATTCCGCCAACAACACCGTTTTCACCGAAACAAATCACAGCCCTCCACAATGCTCGATGCTTGTCAAAGCACTCTAAAATCATGGCGCGCTTCGTGTTCTGTAGGCCGCCATGTTGAATACTCTCAAACCGGTCTGCTGGCAGCGGCTGCAGGTCAGCGGAGAGGCTGCGGTCGAGAGTAATCCGGCTGTTTTCTCCACGACCTACTGTATAAACTTATACACTAGGTCGTGGTAGAGTGTACTAGTCGTGGTTTTCTCCTGGGGCACCGTCCGTCGTGTGGATGCGCCTGCAGGCGGATCATCCGCGGATTAGCCGTCCGCGTCCGCGATAAATCCGGATTCCGTCCGTCGTCTGAATGCACCATTAGCAACGAACGCGGCAGGCCACGCCAAGTCGTGAAGCTGTGTGTTCTGAACTTTTTTCTTTTGTTTCTTTCCTTTTCTTTCTTGCCTTGACGCAACGCTTGACTTCGCGCGAGATTCAAAAGATAAAAGTCATGCGGCACGTGGTGGAAGACACGCGAACTAAACACCGATGTCCGTGAAAGCTGGATCTGATGACATGTCATGTGCAACATCACTTGCATGCTACGCTCATGACACGCTGCGGCCGTTTCGCTAGCTTGATATACACCAAATTGGGTATTGCGTGACGTAACTGTATGACGAACCTAAATTACAAGAGGTAATATGGAAATCATGACATGTCATGTGCAACATGACAATTGCATGCCACGCTCATGACAGCTCGCGGCCGTTTCGCTCGCTTGATATACACCAAATTTGGTATTGCGTGACGTGACTGTATGACGAACATATATGCCAAGTGGTCACATGGAAATCATGACATGTCATGAGCAACATGACTTCCATGCCACGCTCATGACACGCTCGCGATCGTTTCGCTAGCTTAATATACACCAAATTTGGTATTGCATGACGTGACTGTATGACGAACCTTAATGACAAGTGGTAATATGGAAATCATGACATGTCATGTGCAACATCACTTGCATGCTACGCTAATGACACGCTCGCGGCCGTTTCGCTACCTTCATATACACCAAATTTGGTATTGCGTGACGTGACTGTATGACGAACATAAATGCCAAGTGGTCACATGGAAATCATGACATGTCATGAGCAACATGACTTCCATGCCACGCTCATGACACGCTCGCGATCGTTTCGCTAGCTTAATATACACCAAATTTGGTATTGCATGACGTGACTGTATGACGAACATAAATGCCAAGTGGTCACATGGAAATCATGACATGTCATGTGCAACATCACTTGCATGCTACGCTCATGACACGCTCGCGGCCGTTTCGCTAGCTTGATAAACACCAAATTGGGTATTGCGTGACGTAACTGTATGACGAACCTCAATTACAAGTGGCAATATGGAAATCATGACATGTCATGTGCAACATTTAAAGGTGAACATTTGAGAGACTTCTCTCTGGTTGGGAAGGAAATAACTTGGGAGCTCATGACAGCTCGCGGCCATTTCGCTCGCTTGATATACACCGCCAGGCCCGTTCCCCCCGACCCCTTCAAGAGGGCACTGACCCGTCGCCTCCAAAGCATGGGCGCGTCTGCATTCCCTACGTCAAGGGCACCAGCGAAGCGCTCGCACGTGTTCTCTCGAAGCAGGGAATAAAAGTGGCGCATAAGCCAACGTCTACTCTCGGCCGCTTCTTCCCGCGCCCAAAAGACAGGCCACCTAAAGAGAAAGCGCAAGGAGTGGTCTACTCTATCCCTTGTGCGGATTGTGGCGCGTCGTACGTGGGCGAGACAAAAAACCTTTCAGAGAGGCTGCGACAGCACCGGAACGACGTCCGCAAGTTTGACCGACAAAGGAGCGCGCTGGCAGAGCACAGCGAGGTCAAGGACCACCGCATCGCATTTGACAACTCCCCGCGTCGTCGACTGTGAGGTCAGCTTCCACAAGCGGCTTTTCGTGGAGTCATGGCATATTCAGGCAACTCCTGGAAACCTGAACCGGTCGGCTGGCGCGCTCCCGAGTGTCTACTACAATGGGCTACGGGACGTCGGTGAAAACAAGCGTCACCCCCCCGCCTTGAGAAGAAGGCGCCAAAAACTCTGTTGATCCCTGGTGCCACTCAGTCACCCCTGAAGAAGGGTCCGAGCTGGACCCGAAACGTCGGGACTCTTCATTTTAAAGTAAAACTTTGTTATTACTTTAATTGAACAAGTTGGTTGGTGTTCCTTTCCCAAGTTATGTGCAACATGACTTGCATGCCACGCTCATGACAGCTCGCGGCCATTTCGCTCGCTTGATATACACCAAATTTGGTATTGCGTGACGTGACTGTATGACGAACATATATGCCAAGTGGTCACATGGAAATCATGACATGTCATGAGCAACATGACTTCCAGGCCACGCTCATGACACGCTCGCGATCGTTTCGCTAGCTTAATATACACCAAATTTGGTATTGCATGACGTGACTGTATGACGAACCTTAATGACAAGTGGTAATATGGAAATCATGACATGTCATGTGCAACATCACTTGCATGCTACGCTAATGACACGCTCGCGGCCGTTTCGCTACCTTCATATACACCAAATTTGGTATTGCGTGACGTGACTGTATGACGAACATAAATGCCAAGTGGTCACATGGAAATCATGACATGTCATGTGCAACATCACTTGCATGCTACGCTCATGACACGCTCGCGGCCGTTTCGCTAGCTTGATAAACACCAAATTGGGTATTGCGTGACGTAACTGTATGACGAACCTAAATTACAAGTGGTAATATGGAAATCATGACATGTCATGTGCAACATGACTTCCATGCCACGCTCATGACAGCTCGCGGCCGTTTCGCTCGCTTGATATACACCAAATTTGGTATTGCGTGACGTGACTGTATGACGAACATAAATGCCAAGTGGTCACATGGAAATCATGACATGTCATGTGCAACATCACTTGCATGCTACGCTCATGACACGCTCGCGGCCGTTTCGCTAGCTTGATAAACACCAAATTGGGTATTGCGTGACGTAACTGTATGACGAACCTCAATTACAAGTGGCAATATGGAAATCATGACATGTCATGTGCAACATGACTTGCATGCCACGCTCATGACAGCTCGCGGCCATTTCGCTCGCTTGATATACACCAAATTTGGTATTGCGTGACGTGACTGTATGACGAACATATATGCCAAGTGGTCACATGGAAATCATGACATGTCATGAGCAACATGACTTCCATGCCACGCTCATGACACGCTCGCGATCGTTTCGCTAGCTTAATATACACCAAATTTGGTATTGCATGACGTGACTGTATGACGAACCTTAATGACAAGTGGTAATATGGAAATCATGACATGTCATGTGCAACAGGACTTGCATGCCGCTCTCATGACTCGCTTGCGGCCGTTTGGCTAGCTTGATACGCACCAAAATTGGTATTGCGCGACGTGACTGTATGACGAACATAAATGAAAGGTCCTAACATGTACTATATGGCTCGCATTGCCATTGCCCCGCAAAACAAGCTGACTTCCTGCTCCCGCGTGCCTGATCGGTTCGGACGTTCGCGACCTCGGTCACGTGACTGAAAAATCGAGCAGAGAGCTAGCGAGCCAAAACAGCCCCTTTGGCACCGAAGAGGCCATTTGCGACTAACTTGGTCGCGAGACCGCTGCAAGTCGCAGGTGTGAATGAGCATTTAGCGTTAAGTTCTGGGGTGGCTGCCGGCTCTCCCATGGCATATTTCAAGCCAAGTCTAGTCAAGTGAAGTTTATTAAATAATTCAGTTGAGTTGCATGGTTAGCATATTACAGCAGGAGGCCCCAAAGTTTAAGAGAAACTGGCAGGGGGGACCTCCTACGGCTACATGAATTGGGTAATTACAAAAAATACAGCAAAGGGACGTGCATAGGCGTGCGCCGGGTTCCTCTTTGGAGGGGGGGGAAGGGCGAAGGTTCGTCGCAGCGCCCCCCCCTCCCTATTATGTCAATGTATGGGACTGACTTTGCGCCCCCCCCTCTTGCCCCCACTGACCCCCCCCCCCCCCCGTGCGCACGCCTGTGGGGACGTGTGAGCAATGATGAACGAGTTTGATTTACAATAACAATGCAATCAAAGCATACCATAGTGGTAATACTACTGAAAAAAAAAATATCATGGAAATAATCAAAGACAAGTAATAAAACCGGAATAACAAAGCAAGATTAATGAACAGCTCTACATGACAAATGCCACTCGTTTCATTATCAGTGGTGTCAGTTAAACGAAAGGAAATGTTAAATATGAAAATAGCACAGAAATGTTGAGAGCTGTTAAGTGTTAATTGCAAAAATCAGATGACTTGATCAATTCCTGAACAAAATATTTGTTGCTGCGCGAGTTGAAAATATGAATGTTGTGCGATGATTGATTTTAATTCGAAAGGCAATGAATTCCAAATAGCTATGCTAGTAAATAGGGTAGTGAACTTGCCGTAGTTTGTCCGTACTGTAGTTCATGCCCTTTTTGGTAAATAGAATTAATACCTAAACAGAGGATTTCTGGCTCTGTAACGTGCGTCAACTAAGGCAACAGAGTATGTGGGTGCCATAGCAGTGTTTGTAAGCAGGACTGAGCTTTACTTTAGAACTGGGGTCGGTAACCTGTGGCCCGCAGGGCAGTATTATGCGGCCCCCCAGCACGACGTCAGCCCCCCCCCCCCTTCTTATCTAACCGATGAACTCCTCCGGACTAAAGGCCTGACCACACGTACGCGTTGCAGCGCGTCAGCGCGTGGCGTGTAGACTCGCCGCCGCGCCCCCTCCCTATGAAGGGAAAGGGCGAGCGGCTACACGAAGCTGCGTGCTCTCTCTCTCTATGGGGAGAGGGCGCGGCAACGAGTCTACAAGCGACGCGCTGACGCGCTGCAACGCGTACGTGTGGTCAGGCCTTAACCGATGAACACGTCCACGACTTTCTGCGTCTGTCGTTTAGCAACTTTGATGTAGATTATTGCGAGTTGGCTAAGAATGTGCACCAAAAGTCGCATCGAATTTTTTTTTTCGTCCTTGTAACCAATGTTTATAAATTGCAATGCTGTCACATGCGTGCTGAAAATAAGCATTTTTTTATACTAGAGGCGAAGTGCCTCACTTTGAGTGAGTGCACTTCGGCTCCTTCATTACGAAGCTCAAAAGCGTTTCAGTATACTCGCATTCCGTTACAAATGTTCGACGGGATGTTCGCGAGCGACCCTGCCGAGAAGTACGAGTACTTTTTTTGTCTCTGTTTCTTTTTTTTTTCGTAGGTTTATAAAGCTTACCGTTTTACTTCAGCACCTTTCATACTCACCGGCCGATGCGCGCGCAAAGCATCCCGAATGTTCATGGTAATAATAAACACAACTTTGCCAACGAACGTAAGCGGCAACAAAGGTCGCCAGGCGAGGCGGTAAGAGAGAAGGAGCAAAACAAACAAACAAACAAACAAAATAAAGCGACCGAATCTGACTCATTAGCCTTGAGTATACACTACGGTAAGCAGCTTGGTTGTTTTCCTCGGATCAAAGTCGCTTGATTGATTATGCGCGCACTTGTTTGCGGAACATCCGTGGATTATTCTCTTTTGCGCCTGTTGTTCAGTCATCATCGTTCGATATTGATTTTATCTTATTTATTTCTCACAAGCAAGATGGTGAAAGAGAGAGAGAGAAAAACGAAGGTGAGGTTAACCAAGCTAGGCTCGGTTGGCATACCCTACACGTGGGGTGGGGGAAAGGGGTAACAATAGATAAGATAGAGAAGAAATAACAAGACAGAGAAAGAAAAAAGAAAAGCAAATGAAATCGGGAAGAAAAGTATGCGGTGAAACGCAGTTCGCCAGGCCTTGCCTCCCCTCAGAGATCGTTAATCTCATATTGAAGTGCTGCCGCAAATGTTCCAGGCTATCCATAACATCAACGGCTTGAAAGGATATACTCCTGGCAAACGGTATAGGGTCTTTCTACGCTAAATGTCCCAGCCATTGTGGCGACCATCTCCAATGTATTCGAAAAAAATACAAAAAAGAAAAAAAATCCATTCTGCTATATATAGCATTGGAATCAGTGAATCGCTAGACTACCTCGGAGCGAAAAACAGTTTTATTCACGTAGGAAACTTCCGAATTTTTCAGGGTGTCACCAGAGTGTTGTTTTTCTTCGGAGAGTAACGTAGCCAGGAATTTTTTTTTCTTGAGGGGGGAGGGGGTTCAACCATACTTCATGTATGTTCGTACGTGCGTTTGTATGTGTGCGTGATATGTACGCAAGCAAAATTGAAAATTTTCGGGGGGTGTTTGAACCCCACCCCCCCCCCCTCAACCCCTTGGCTACGCCCTTGGTGGCACCAGTAGTAGTAGTTGTAGCAGTAGTAGTAGTAGTAGTAGTAGTAGTAGTAGTAGTTGTAGTAGTAGTAGTAGCAGCAGTAGTAGTGGTAGCAGTAGTATACTCGCGGACAACTTTTCTTGGCAATGAAGGGAAGGCTACGGAGCCAAAGTGGGCGTGTGCCACCGCTGAAGAATATAGTCCCACAATTGCGTACGCGTGTTTTCCGCGTGAAAATCATAAAAAAAAACATTACTCAATTTTCTACGGGATGCTGTTCAGAAAGAGACGCAGCACGCACCAAGGAGATATCCATATTTCTTTTACTTTGTGCAGAGTCATTTCGAATTTTTGCACGTGTGAAAACGTCGCTCGTTTTACGTGCACCTCACAGTCAAAATGGCGTCTTCGTCTTTAGGTGAACGCTCGTCACCCTCCAGCTACTCCGACGACTCGCCGAAGGAACTTGCGATGAATCACACTCACAAATGGCTGTCTAAGCAGGCGTAGAAAAGTGTATGCAATCTTATTATTCGAACACGGCCGTCATTCGAAACGCGAGCCGAACCGGACTACCTCGCGGAGGAATACACGCGCAGTAGCTCCGCCCCCGTAGCCAAGAAAAGTTGTCCGCGAGTATAGTAGTAGTAGCAGCAGCAGCAGCAGCAGCAGCAGCAGCAGCAACAGTAGTAGTAGTAGTAGTAGTAGTAGTAGTAGTAGTAGTAGTAGTAGTAGTAGTAGTAGTAGTAGCAGCAGCAGTAGTAGTAGTAGTAGTAGTAGTAGTAGTAGTAGTAGTAGTAGTAGTAGTAGGGAGTTTTCGAATAGCGTACGCAAAGCTTGCGGACGTTGCGGGCGTCACTTCACGGGAGCCCGCAAGAGGTGAGATGCGCCGCAACGCCCGCAAGCTTTGTGTACGCTATTCGAAAACTCCCTATGGGGTTTTACGTCCCAAAGCCCCGATATGATTATGAGGGACGCCCTATAGTGGAGAGCTCCGGAAATGTTGACCATCTGGTGTTCTTTAACGTGCACTGACATCGCACAGTACACGGGCCTCTACCATTACGCCTCCATCGGTAGTAGTAGTAGTAGTAGCAGTAGTAGTAATAGTGGTAGCAGTAGTAGTAGTAGCATAAAGTTCGTCTCGAGGAGCTTCAGGCATGCCCACAACCTTCAGGTGAGCAATGGAGCAACATAACCACTAAACCACAGCGAAGGGTATCATACTGCTGCGGGCATGTGACACGTGGTTCAAGTAGACTGGAACATAAAGCTACCAGTTTTCGAAATACCTGTTGTAAAAACCCACTCCTGTAGTCGTATTATCCGACTTCAAGTGAAAACGCGATCGCCTTCACCGTATAAAAACGAGGAAGGAAAAAAAAAACGTATTTTCCCCAGAAAACGTATTATTCGATCGGAATCGTATCAGCGAGATTTCGCAATATATGTCACCACTCATGTCGCGGTAAGAGTGAACTATATCTGGCAAAACAACGTCGAGAAGGAAAAGGAAGGAGAAATTAAGAGGGAACTAAGGCAACAGGTGCATGCAGTTACATTACGTAGCGGCAAGGCGTCCAACACGGAACCGGTCCAAGTTGGAAAGGAAGATAACATTCGATCTCGTGTATTTTAGAGCTGTAGTTCCTTCTGTTAAGGATATGCGTAATGCAGCTCTTGCGAGGCATTTGAGTACGCATTCGAAGTGTTGCAAACAGAGTGCACTACTACCTCGAACGTTCACCGCTTAGGCACACAAAAATGCCTTTTATCGCGTCTACTGCATGCAGGCGGCGAACGAAAAGAAAACGTATAATGAAGAATCATATTACCGAATGCAAACTCCTAAATTATCTTGAGTTACTGTACTTATCATTATTATTATTATTATTGTTATTAATATTAGTAGTAGTAGTAGTAGTAGTAGTAGTAGTAGTAGTAGTAGTAGTAGTAGTAGTAGTAGTAGTATAAAGTTCGTCTAGAGAAACTTCAGGCACACACACTCGCGCGCACCGTGACTAAACCAATGTTGACCAAGCCACGCAACAAACGCAAAGCAGTGTATTTTAGAGGAAAACTATCAGCCTGCTGAAAACACGGCAAAGGCTTTTAGGGGCGAAGCTCCTTAGGACCTAGCCTTGTCTTCCGTAGTGGTCATGGTATGGAACCATTGCTATAGTCGAAACATATGTGAGACACAAAAAAAGGTTTTACAATAGACTTCAACGTAGACATAGGCTAATTATAAGGTAAGAGATCGCTGCTCCGGCGAAAATAACCTATCGAGAAGAGTATTGATGAGTTGATCTTTACTAAAATGTGCCTCGATGTTCAGGCTTCTCAAGGAAACCCGTAACATAAAGGCACACGTCGAGCACAATATGTCCCAACAAACTACCCTTATTAAAAAGTTATCTTGCCACCGGTAAGATGGCGGGTTCTTGGATTCACTTTCGAGGCATATCCTCCACTCCAGCAAATTTCTAAATCCTCCTCGAATTACCCAAGACGACTGGAAGGCGAAATAAATTGACATTTCTATATACACTTTATGTCACTCAATTTACATTATATGAGGCAACGCTCGGGTAACGTACGGTTACTCACCGATACGATACACAGAGCTTCGCCCACTCGTCATGATCCACTTCGTGGAGATGCGTGGATTTTTTTCGTCTTCCACTGCAGCAGTGCTTAATAGCTCTCTGAGTAATCGGGGAGGTTGGCTCAGCCCACATGAGTACGTACGTATGTATGTATGTATGTATGTATGTATGTATGTATGTATGTATGTATGTATGTATGTATGTATGTATGTATGCATGCATGCATGCATGCATGCATGCATGTATGTATGTATGTATGTATGTATGTATGTATGTATGTATGTATCAGGGGCGTAGCCAGAAATTTTTTTTCGGGGGGGGGGGGGGCACCTCGTTGATTTCGGGGAGGGCACCTCCTTGAAATGGCCATTTTTCGCTATATATGCCATGGCGAAAAAAAAAATTCGGGGGGGGGGGGGGCACGTGCCCGGTGTGCCACCCTCTGGCTACGCCACCGGTATGTATGTATGTATGTATGTATGTATGTATGTATGTATGTATGTATGTATGTATTCGTACATGCACATGAGATGGGGAGGTATGCATACGTTCTGCCCATTTACTTAAATGCTTATCAAAGGACGCTGGTATTGATATCACCAGGAACATAGGGTCCGGGACCTCTTTAAATTTTGGTGTAGGCGCCCAGACTGCATCGCTCACCGCCGCACTGCAGCGATGTTGATCAAGACTGCTGCGGTCTTCCGACTTTAGCAAGCAATTTTCAATTTACGCGCAAATATTTAGCAACACATTTCCAAACGCAACGTAGCAAGACAACGAATGCACGCAATCTGTGCGAGTGTCCAGCACAAGTTTGCGCGCTTACGTTTTACACCACGTGATTATATTTACTCCGTTCGTGCGCCTTTATAGTGCAGCTGAAATTTACAGCTTTGTAAATTTCGTCCATCATCATTTATTTTTGGGGCCTACCGGCTTGCGACAATTTTTGCAAAAACGACGAGTCCCTAAACTGATATTCCGCTTTTACAGTTGGTATCACAGCGTCGACGTACAGCACAATTATAAGAAACCTTACCTGAACCTCTTAATTTTGATCAGAACGATAAGTTTATTTTGTGCATATAATTCCCTATGCATAGTTTACCGGCACGACAACCCCTCCCCCGACCGTCAAATGGGAAGCCTACGCCTTTGGTTGGCATAATTAAACATACTTTTTCTTAAAATTCACAAGCGATATGTCCCATACAAATCGGTACAGCGTCTGTTTAACGCGGATATTACGGCGTATCTTCGCACCCTCGGCACGCGAACGTAGGCCGTAAAAGGCAAATAACGACAGCAAAGCACAAACAAAACAAGAGCATAGAACGCGACACATCGCGGTGATGCAATACACGCTCAGTGGTCGACGAACCCGCGTGCCAGTGATAAATAGAACTTGGCACTGAAACCCAGTACCGCTTTTGAATAAGTAAGCGCGATTAGGAAGATCGCGAGCACGCAGCCTTCGTCGACTGCGCCACGCCTTCGGCCGAGCAAACGACTGGCACGGGTTACGTGAGAGGGTTGCGCGAGCAGGTGCGCTTGCATCAGATCCGCCTCGAACCGCCCCGTCACACCGGCTCTGACCGGTTCTTAAACTCGACCGTAAGTTTATTGCGCAAGCGTGCACTCTTTAGCGACGGCAACTGCCCGATGAATTTCAATTTAAAAAAAAAAGGCTTCTGTAGGTACAAACAGCATGTCACGTTTTCCAGCGCATTCCTACGCAACAATGCATTCGCGCATGCTTGATTGCACACGACTTATTAAACAATATAACAAAAGCCTACTGAGATA
>JALIZH010018327.1:0-69750 GCA_030522465.1 Rhipicephalus appendiculatus | reverse complement strand
TACAGACGGTGTGATGTGCTCGGCAATGTCTAATTCCGCGATATTGTTGAATTCGCCGTTTTTTGTAAATAAGACCAGCCCATAAGACTACTTTCGTGGAAATGATGGCGATGTAGGTTCTGAGCATGTCGATTTTTTTTCCCTCAGACTTCCTAATTACGCGAAAGTATTTTTCGGCAAGTTGATAAAGTTGTGAATAGAGGACGCGAATATTTTGTTATGCTTGCAAGAAATGATGAAGAGTTTTCAAAAATTGCTCCGAAAGAATTGCATGTCGCATACAATGTCACCACTTGTTTATGCCAATCATAGAATTCTGATTTCGGGATAAGAGTATTACACAAGAAACAGCCTTGAAAAACTCTTACAACGGGTTGACCACGAATTGCGGCTAAAGAGAATGAACTAGCTTTTAAATGACTGCTTGCCATAAGGTACTGCACATGCTTGGCATTTCGTAAATGCTGTTTGCTATTGGCTGGCCGCGATCTCTAATGATATATGTTCAACGCAAGGATTGGCTGATATTCTGTCTTAAGAATGTTCACAGCTTAAAGGGCCCCTAAACCACTCAGTCTTCAAAGACGAGAGAGTGCTTTCTTTCTCACCTTCACTACTCTTCCTAGGGTAACTATCTCCAACACATCACTTATTATTGCGATAGCAATTATATGGACAGTCTCGACGGGTTTTTGCCGTCGCCGTTGCCGTCGCCGTCATGTCGCGTATGAAGTCCAAATTGATAAGAACCCCCTGCGCATCGTACGTTCTACCAGCGGGTAATAGCGGGCGAGCGGGGAGCGGTGAACGCGGCTGAAGCGGCGATCAAACGAGCCGGCATCTCCGTCGCTCCGAGGCGCATGCGATAAGATCCCCCCAACTGTTCAACCGGCCCCGCTCGTCGTTCGTGAGCGTAAAAAGACGCGAGGGGGGGTGGGGGGTCCCTCGAGCGACCTTCGATTTTACGACCCCGGTCGTCGCGGGCGCGCGCGTTATCTCCCCTTCTCGGCGGCCGACAGGTGGGGGGGGCCGGTGTACCCTTCTACGTGCTGCGCTCTCAACGCGAAGAGAATTCTCTTAAACAAGCGTTTTCTAGACTTGCGTGAGATCGGATCCAAAAGACTTGGCTGCCAGCCTCACTTCGTATAACATTACAATTTGTTGCTATCGCATTCATTGCTTCACCCTTGCGGTGAAACTGTGACTTTTTTCTTCATAAAATATGTGGGCAATGTCAGTACTAAGCATCGAGGCTATGAGGATTTCGCGTTTTCTATATAGGCGTTCTTATCTCCGCTTGCGCAGTCGAAAACGCACACAACAAAGTGAAAGAATGTAGCTGATCGAGCACAATAGTGATACTAGAGTAGACAGAACAGACGTGCCGAAGGCACGACAAAGCAGGGCAAGGCAAAATTCACAACTAATATCCCTCGCGTATGTACCAATCAGTACATACGCGAGGGATATTATTGTGAAACCCCCCCCCCCCCACCCCCGGAAATTTTTTTACGCCATGGCATACAGAGCGAAAAATGACCATTTCAAGGAGGTGCCCCCCCTCCCCCCGAAAAAAATTTCTGGCTACGCCCATAGTATCAATCGCGACCTTATTAAAGACGATAGTCTTTCTTGGGATACCTAAACGGAGAAATTTTGGTCTGTCTGTTTCTCTGTTTGTCGGCACGTCGCGCGATTCCACTAGCTGGCCAAACTTTAACCCCCTGCCTTACGACCTCCAATCTTGACCGAAAGGCATGTGTTCATACGGGTGACCGTGGGCAATTAAAAATCAAATATTACGCATACCTGAGGCACAACATCAATACCTTAGTACTATTCACAGTGTTCCTTTAAAACAAAATCTATAGATACGTAATTATAAAGATCCTAGTGTTTATTACGCGGCGCTGAAAATGCGCCGCTGTGTACAAAACAAGTCTCCGCCCAGTGATTTAACTTCGACGCTGTAGTGCTGCCACCTGGCAGCAGCATAGTTCAACACAAGCCGATGTTCCCCGGTAGCGCTTGTTACGTTTGGCCTTGGAGTTCTTCGAACCAGACGCCATTGTGCGTGAACCTGCCTGCCAGACTGCTTTCTACCCCAGTATCGGCGCTTAGCCGCGGAGGCACGGAGCCCCGCATTGTCCAGCACATGTTGTGCACCCTTGTCGGGTGGGCTAGGCAGCTCGCTGTGGTCGGGTTATGAGGAACCAGACAGAGGGATCACGGACACACCTTTTCTGGAGCCGGGTTGCAGAGCGTGGGACGACGCCGCTGTTGAGGTTCTCATGGATCCAGCACCCCTTCCTGGAACGGGGTGCACAGCGTGGGCGACGCCGCCTTGGTACCTGCGGGTGTCCCGGTCAGCGGCCATCTTCTCCTCCGGGGTCATCCTCCTTTCCCCCCACGCTCCTTAGGACTCAACCCCCTCGCCTTGCGTTACAGAATAGAGTCTGCGAGGCGTGGGCCGGACACAAGTTTATTGTGTGGTGCTTTTGCGCACCCCATTGGACACTTCGGCCATGCTCATTATCAATGAGTGGCCCAATTTCTGCCGTGCTTGTGGGCGGAACACTGAGACGTCCAGACAGCTGATTCGCGGGAGCTGCTGTCACCGCCTCCTGAGGACCTCAGTGTTGGCAGACGAGGGGTCATAAAAGAGCAAGACATTTTGTACAAAACAGTTCATTCCTTGAGTTCATTCCTTGAGTTGAACTCGTTCTCTCATCCGTCCATCATGTAAATAAACCTACGTTCCTTCTTGTAAGAACGCGTCCTCCTCACTGGAAAACATCGGCTATGTGGACGACGGCGGGAGCCAGCTACCGGAACGAGACCCGCCGGACCCCACTCCTTACACGCTGTAGATGGCGTCCTCTTCTGTTTTATCAATGCCAGCCAGATGCGGCTGATTCATCGTAGAAGAGCGCTGTCTCAGGCAAGGCAAAACATATATGGCCGCTTGATGAAATACGACCCACTCTACAAGACATGATCAGAAAACGCACAGAAAAGACCGACGACCAAATTTCAGCGGAGAAACGCCGGCGTCCGTCTAAGCGTGCCCGGAAAACGTCCGAAAAACGAGCCCAGCGGCCAGCCCAGCTAATAAATTGTGGTAGTCATGCCGCTCATGCAGTGCAGTCGGCACAAGACTATCGTCTTTCGACGACATTTACAGCGAAGCACGCAGATACGCGGCCAATTTTTCTTCATGAAGTCACGTAAACAGACTGCTTGCGTCACTAATTCTGCCGAATCAGAATCATTTTATATTTCACGACAAACAAAAGGACAAATACATTATAACTATACGCAGAAGGAGGTCCCGTAGTTACGAACTGAAATGAGACCTCTTGAAGATTACAACATCGTGAATAATATAAGCAAAATGGCAATAAGAAGACTAAATAATGACAAAAGCTAATCTGATATAAGCAAGAAACTAACCTAGTAACATTGTTAACAAAAAGCGTAGTACAAGTAAAGGAATGTGGCTTAGTCAATGAGGTTAAGAAGGCTAGGGAGGGGGGACATTTTCCAACGGAATAAACAGTAATGGAGCACATAAGATAATAACACACAAAAAAACGGTAAACCTCAACATAGAATAACGCACTCGTTCTTTGTATTTTCAGAGGTTGTTTAAGCGCCCTTTAAGAGTTTCTTTTATGAATTTATGCCAACAAGTCGAGTAGCAACGTACACAGGCATAAGCGTGCGCACGAGGGGGAAGGGGGGGCGGCCGCCCCCCTAATCATATAAGAGGGGGAGGGGCGCAATGCCTGCCCCATAGATTGACTTAATAGGGAAGGGGGGGCGCTGCGACTAACCCCCCCCCCCCTTGAAAGGGAACCCTGCGCATGCTTATGTACACAGCGTATTTTCACTCTACCCATGCAGTTAAAAGATGTTCGTTCAACATTGCAGACGCCAGCTCAGGCGCCTGCTTCAGATGCTGGAAGAGTCAGGGATCATGGATCATGCACTGAAGACGGAGTTCCCACCGTGCCCGCACTGCAGCGTAAAAGTTTCGTTCGACGTCCCTTCCAGCTCTTGGCTCTTCATCTTTCTCGCCGGCTGCTGCCTGTCCCCTGCTTGCCTTCTGCGTTGAGTTAATTGTAAACGCTACGCGAGATGTCAACATCCGGAACCACTTAATCTATAACCCGCACTCGCAAGTCCGTAATGGGTATCAGAATTCCCGTCGTCTGATTACCCGCTAACCTTCGTGAAAACAAGCTAACGAAATGTAACCAGGATATGCAGCGCTCAATAAATTTCTTTTTCAAAACTGCAATTTCTAGGCACAAAATTTGTTTCTTCGAAAGCTTGTCAAGTTGGTGAAGCCCTGTCAACATCCGTTCTATATGTCCATTTATTGGTGCCAAGGTGTCACTACACAAATTCTTAACAGTGTCCTCAACTGATCCAGAGAGATCGGCACACGCGTATTGATTTAATTAGGCGTTGTCCTGAAATAAGGACGCTGGGTCCTTGTATTTGGTTGTGTATTTACTTCCTTATTATAGCCGACAGTATTACACGCAATATCCGTTGATGATCGACAGCTACAGCTGTATAAAACAGCGCAGAATGCCTAACTGAGGAACAGGGAGACTGCAAGATGCACACGCTACTGGCAAATGTTTTGTTTTAGACTACCCCCAATTAGTCCAATCAGCTGCAAGTAAAGTCCCTAATTTCTTTCTAGGAAAATTCGAGCAATTTGAGACGCAAGGAGACATTACATTATTTCTCTGTCTTCGTTAATAACATTTCTTCACTGCATGTGGTAATGCCACGCAAGTGTTTTGTATGTTCACGATGTTCAGATATACCTGAAACTATGACACGTTGCGATACGCGAACTACGGGGGGCAGTTTGTATTCAACATTGTGGCTTTCGGCGTATAAGGTTTTAACACACGAATAGAAAATGCATGCATTTGTGAAATCTCAAATATTCTCATTCTTCTACGCAAACGATATAGGTTGTTCAGGAACTAACCCCGGCTACCAACGATAACTTTGGAATATTCGATGCCACATGTATAAATGGAGACGCGTTTTACTGCTGATCACGTCATTCGACGACCGACGACTGTGCGCGCCGATAACATTGAACTTTGATTGTCATTCTTCTGCTGGGCAGGAATACGCCCAATAGAGAGTTTGGTCTTTATTGGCTGCGATTGCTCTCATCACCATCACAGCCACGTGACAATGTTCACGGCGTGTAGACCTCCAATTGACTGATGGCGCACACCACTCATGGCGTAACAACCGGAGACTTTTCTAGGTTTGTAGCGGAGCCACCGGAGAACGGATGCTTCCTTAACAGGGCGGAAATAGTGCCGCTGGGAACAACTGGGGTCCGTAGAAGATTTATGGCGGAATTCCCAGTAGCAACCAGTTGCCAGTGGGTTCCATTCTGTTCCAGTTGGAACCAGCTGGGGCCCACCTGCCAGTGGTTTCCAGCTCGATCCACGGGGTCTCAGTATGAGCCAGTTTCCTATTGCGACTGGTGATCCCAGTAAAAATGCGACCTGATAGGGCTATCTTTTAACAGCGGAGCTATTTAAGCCGAGCGCCAGTCCGCAATCCGTGAACAATAACCATAATCATCATGAACAGGCACGTGCTCTCTTTGTCCTCTTTTTCCTCTGTGTCCTCTTCATCTGCTTTGCTGACAAAACACGTGCGCGTATTTGACCGGCGCGGGGTGCAATAACTCTCATGGATGAGATACGAGTAGAGAGAAATAGACATGAAAGGAGAAAAAAACAGAGAAGGTAAAATTTCTTGAAGAGGAAGCGTTCGGATCCACTTACCCATGATCCAAATGCGAGCATCGTAACCACACGGCTATCCGAACACGCTAGAAGAGCATAACTATAGCCTTGTATAGAATAGTGTAACAAGAGAGCGGGAAAGGGAAGTGGGCAAGGAGGAGGGAAAGGAAGAGGGAGAGATAAAATATAGCATAGAAGTAGAGAAATAGAGAGAAGGAAAGAGGAAAACAAAAAGACAAAGAAACAGATAAAGAGGAAAAATCGAAGAACAAGACGGAAAGACGTATAAAAGAAAGAGAAGTAAAGAGGAAGCGAGAAATGTATATATATAGAGAGAAATACAAGGAAAGAAACAGAAAGATAGGAAAAAAGCGAGAAACAAATAGACAGAGACATAAAAGATAAAAAAATATAGAGACGAGTGAAAAGGAAAGATAAGAGGTCAAGAAAAAAAAGAGAAAAAAATTACGGCAGCTGGGGCGCCAAGCCTGAAGGAAGTGCGGAGCTGCGTGACCTTCTCTTTATTTTTCTTTCTTCTTCTCTGTGTTTTAGATGCGAAGCAGCTCTTTGACTAGCCTGTGCAACGCTGTCCCTCCGTGCGTCCATACGAACGCGCCGCAACGCGCTCCCCTCGCCGCAGGTGTTGGAGCGGTGCCAAGTAGGTCACGCCGCAGCTGCGCGTTGACGTCACTCTCTCCCTCGCCTGCCGCGCGCTCGCCGCAGCGCCTGCAGCTGCCGCCTGACGCGCAACAAGGCCTACGCCAGCCATCGCTTCAAACGAATCTTCCAGCGCTCACCGCAGCACCCGCGTTAGCGCCGTTCAACCCGTGACGCCACCCGTGCGCAACGCTGCTGCTTCGCATCCCATCAGGGTTCCCTTTCGGAAGATGGTGTAAATTTTTCTCTCATCTTATTTTTTTCTGTGTATTTTCTATCTCTGTTTATTTCTTTCTCTCTGCGTCTTTTTCTTGCCTACCTATGTCACGCTCACTATTTCTCGCTTGCTTGCTCTTTCGATCTTTTTTCGGTCTCTATTTCTTCATTCTACTTTCTTTGATTCTGTCTGGCCGTCTGTCTGCTTCTTTATCTCCTTCTTTCTCGCTCTCTCTCGGTGCTCGTTCTCTCCTCTCACCCATCAGGGTTAATATACGCCACGCCGGAGTAATCGGCGCACGCGTTTTGGGAGCGAAGCAGATGATGAACACACCTGAGAGGAAGAGGACGAAGAGAGTGCGTGCCGATTCATGATGATGATTGTTTCTGTTTGCACTACCCGGCGCAACGCAAAATTTTGCAGTGCTCTGCTCTTAAAAATATAGAGAATCAAAAGTGACCCATCTCCGCACTTCTTTCGGGCTTAGTACCACAAGCGCGAAGCTGCCTTTTTCTTTCCACCCGAAAAATTTGCAGAAATTTACTAGTGTTAGCGAGTCATTGGAATGCGATCCCGGCACAGTTCTGAAAACTTCTTGACGTAATACTGCATACTTTGAACCGCTGCCTTGAAGTTATAAAAAAAAAATAATAATAAGTTTCACCGCAAGGGCGAAGCATGAATGCGATAGCAACAAATTGAATTGTTTACGAAGTAAGGCTGGCAGCTAACTCTTTTGGATCCGATATCGCGGAACTCTGCAAAACGCTGGTGTAAGAGAATATGGCCGCGCCAGGGAGAGATGCTCTTTTCGCAAAGCCTCTTCGCGTTGAGAGCGCAGCACGTAGAAGGGTTTACGAGCCATTCGCGCTGATGCCTGCCGAGATAGCGAGCGTGCCAGCGATCGCGCCCTTAGAATCAAAGTTCACAGCTGCTGCTCGAGCGATCACAGCCTTGATGAAACCGATACTATAAGCAACCGTCACCGACCTGAGGGCGCGATGGAGGATGAAGCATTTACCGCCTCAGCATTGACGGAATCGGCAGCCAGGGATACCAAGAAATGAAACTCTCACTGAACACATCGACGCGCTCAAGTGTCTCCCTTTCGGGCGCCTTTCGAAAGAACGCTTCCTGGGTGCGTTTCGATGAAACCGAAAACACAATGTTTCAGCCACGTTCTCGGGCGCGGGGCTTGATAGCTGTCGCACCTGCGGCTAAATACAGGTGCGCGGCACAGTACGGCGCTGATAAACGAGTTTGGCGCCACAGGGGTGGTTCGGCGCAGAATGGAGCAATAAACAAGTTTGGCGCAAGATGGCGCAGCTGTTCCACTGCCCCAGCATCCGACTTTCACCCGACCCACAACACCAGCAAAAGTAAGCTTACTGATTGAATGCATAAATGCTAATAATAAAACTGCTTCCCCAAAGTTCCTTTTTTAACCAAATAAGCCCTACCTGAAAGAATAGCACTCAATGCAAACTGCTTTATTTTCCCCAAAGTTTATACAAAGCAATCACGTATCCGCTTGGGTCGCTAGCGCAAGGGTGGAAGCGGGCCTCAGTCTTTTGGAGCAGCTCAGGGAGCAGGAATAATGCAGTTTTGGAGCAGCTTTGGAGCCGTAAAAAGAGAGCTTTGGAGCAGCTTTGGAGCACCAAAAGTGTGTTTTGGAGCAGATTTCTAGGGTCCCACATTTCTTGTTTCAAACAATTTTGTGTTTCTGATAAACACAAAAAATTCCAGTGGTTTTTACTAAACATTCAATACTGACGAAGCGACCAGACTTACCACAAATTTATATATATATACATATATCTACCAAACATTAAAACATCAAAGCTGAAAGCACAATAATTCAAAGAAAACAAGACATAAGCAATGCTTTGGATAGCTACTAGACCTCAGACAAATGAAAAACGTTAATGTTCAAATGTTGAAATGTTAAAAATGTGAATAAAACACCGCATTACACATGAACAGCAACTGAAGACTAGAGATGAGCACATAAAAGTTATCTTCATTTTAAACCCAATAGGACTCCATAAAAATGAATTTAAAAAAGCTTATTTTCCAGTCATTAAAGCATCACAGGCGACATGACAGCCACGAGGAAAATAAAGATAAGAAATGCTCTCGCCGCGGAAAGTTTTTTTTAATTGCGATAGCTATTATACGGACACTCGGCGGGTTTTGTGCCGTCGCCGTCATGTTCCGTGTAAATTCCAAGTTGATAACATCCCCCCCCCCCACGTATCTTATGTTCTACCCGCGGGTAAAAGCGCGCGAGCGGGGGCGACGAGCGCTGCTCAAGCAGAGATCAAACGAGCCGGCCCATCTCCGTCGGTCGGAAGGCGCATGCGATAACATCCCGCCGTCGAATGTGATAACCTGCCGTGCGATAACCACGCGATAACCTGCCACTGAATGCTCAAGCAGAGAGGAAACGAGCCGCCCGTCTTAAAGGCCAACTCCGGCGATTTTTCGAGGTCAATGGATCTCAATGAAATTCGCTGGGTACGTTCTTTTGCACATTTCCGTCATTTATGCCAAATTTCAAGCTTGAGAGATGCGCTGATTGTTTGCAAATGAATTTTAAAGATTCTCTGCAAACGCCCACCCGGCTTCCCACAATTATTGGCAACATTGCGTGTGTGACGTGTTGGTTTGCCGGTCGACGGAAGTGACGCAGCCGATGGGTTCGCTAACTTAGGCCGCTACAGCGTATATTGTGCTGGCCACAAGGCGACGGTGTTTGGCCGGCGCTTAACTGGTTCGGAGCGCGATTTTCTGTTCTCTGTGAAGGAGCGTGTGATATTCCGCGCCGGAGGGACCAGCATGCCTTGCACGACTTCCGGTTCGTAACAAACTACTACGTCATACGTGGACAGTACACTCGGTTGGGTTTCGGTTTCGGTATTGCGCCTTTTTGCTTATTAAAAATTATTCTCTCATTTCCTTAGCATTGCAGCTATCAGGCGCGTGACAAGAGTGTCTCAGGAACATAAAAGCACCATTACCCTGACACGGTCAAAAAAATCGCCGGAGTTGGCCTTTAAACGAGCACGAAAAGACGCGGGGTGAGGGGGGGTCGCTGGAGCAGCAGCTGTGAACTTTGGAGGGCGCGGTCGCGATCGCTGGCGCGCGCTACCTCGGCAAGCATCAGCGCATGGCTCGTATACTCTTCTACGTGCTGCGCTCTCAGGCGAAGAGACTGTGCGAAAAGAGCATTTCTCCCTGGAGCGGCCGTATTCTCTTACACCAGCGTTTTGAGTTACGCGATATCGGATCCAAAAGAGTTAGCTGCCAGCCTCACTTCGTATTGTCAGGGGGTCGTGACGTTCTGTCATGAAAACGCCGACTGCTGCCTTCGTCAACGTCAAGGCAGCAGTCGGCGTTTTCATGACAGAACTTTTTATTTGGGCGAACGTGTGCCCGGAAAACGAAGCTTCACTCTACAAGCAATACACGTTGTAGACTGATAGCAGCGAACAGAGCGTCAAACGTCGATAATCTGCTAACCGGCGAAACGCGTCGGCATTTATACATGTGCATGCCATCGAAGATTTCAGCGTTATCGCTGGCGGCCGCGTAAGTTCCAGAACAAACTTTAATGTATGCGTTGTGCGCGTAATCTCATCGGAAGGTTCCAAGATTATCTAGATGGTTCCCAGAAATTCGGGCGCGGTTTGGGCAAGGCAGCAGTTACACGGGTAATGGGGCGGGAGCGCGCGCGGCATTACAATCACAATTAGAACATTACAAATTGTTGCTATTGCATTCATTGTTTCGCCCATGCGGTGAAACTGATTTCTTTTCTTCTTCTTTTTAGTTTTTATGGTTTGACGGTCTCCATCGCAGAATCAGAATCAAATTTTATTATTAGCCTACTATAAAATTAAATTGGTACAAACAGTATACAGAAGGAGGTCCCGTAGTCGGAGACTGAATTGGGACCTCCTGTACATGATAAACATAAAAACAAATAAGACGTGGCATCGACTGGATGGGAAAAAAGTGTAATTGTCATAACAGTATAAGTGATGATGTACATTTCATAAAAAAAAGAGAACATGTAAACACGAGACGCACTTAAAAACCAAAAATACGAGAGCATGCTTTGGGGCTATATGAATGAAATGTTATATATGTTGTTGTATTGGTTGACAAAGAGCTTTTTCAGCTCTTTCACATATGAGTGTAGATTCATTGATTTTAGAGCAGATGGCAGTGAATTCCATATAAAAATTGAGCTGAAATGAGCGGTTTGTTTACCATAGTTAGTGCGGTTTTTCGGCAAGATGAAGTTGTTGTGGAAAGCAAATCTAGTGTTGTTAGTATTAAAAAGTGAAGAAGATGGGATGATGGAAAGGGGAAACCCATTGTTGATATGTTTAAATAAACATATGACTAGACTGTGTTTAGCCATATCGCGCACTGTAAGTACATTATAGGCATAGAATAGTTGTTTGCAGTTGGTGTCATATGAACCTAGAAGTGACTATTTTAATTGCTTTGTTTTGAACAGTCTGTAATGGTGTAAGGCGAGTGTTGTAAGGACTACCCCAGGTAGTTATACAGTATTTGATATGGGAATGAATAAATGCGTACTATAGTGACAAGAGAATGGAACGTGAAAAAAAAAGGGCGGGACCGAATGAGGATGCGTATACCATAGGACATGCTTCCATTTGACATCTAAAATGTGGCTATGGAATTTTAAGTTTCTATCAAGTCTGACACCCAAGTAAACACAGTCATTACTAGCGTGGATCAAGTGATGTGGGATACGAATTGGGGGGAACGGGTACTATTGATCGCTGATGTGATGAAAATACAATAAATTGGGTTTTAGGATTGAACTTTAATTTGTTCAAATCACACCAGTGCAATATGTTGCGAAGATCAGTGCTTAACTTATTTATTAAACAGTGTATGCTTTTATCGGAACTAAATATCGTCGTATCATCAGCAGAGCGCGTGCTGTGCCGCTGTGCTCGGCGGTTGCTCGGCAACGGCGCGGCGAGTTTTTTGCAACACTCCGTCTGTATAGTTTGACTAACAGCTTCGCTGTTAAAATATAAAGTCGAATAATGAGGTCTGCACACAAACGCCATCTTAACAAGATTCATGCATTTTGTTCACGTGGCGCAAGATTCATGCATGGTGTTAAGTTCACGCAAAGTGCAAGCACCATGCCTGAACCTCAATACAACGTCACCGAACTACACGGGATATGAATGACTGAACGCGGCTGCGTCGTTTGTGTATCCAACGCGTGTCGCTCGGTCGATGATAAGACTCGGCTAAATTTGGCGTCGTACGCGCAAATTGCCGTTTATGCGCAGCTTGGCGCAGCAGGTCAGATTGGCGCAGCACTTCCACCCCTGCTAGCGGCGTCCGCCGCCATCTCGGTGGTCCGTGGTGGCGCAGATGTTCTCTGGTGGCGCGCTTCATCGGTTTTGTCGATACGGCGAGTGGCGACGAGAGGCTGTGTGCGTGACAGTGTGCATGACGCGGGTAGAATGCGGTTGAGCCTACACGGAAACCACCAAGATGGACGCGCTGCCGTTCCGACGCTGGCGCCATCTCGACGGTCCCGCCCCCCGTGCAACCCTATAGTGCATTCTTATAGTTTTGTATCCTTACAAGAAAACCCTACTGCATCACATTTAGTTTCGCGTGGTAGACAAAAGCCGCGGCGCCTATCGTAGTTGCTGCTGTGTTTGGCTAGTGCGTGCGCTGTTTGTCGTCGTGCAAAGAAGAAGAAACGGTGTAATGACGAGCTGTCACGGTGATTTGCGCGGGAAGGCACAGGAAAGATGGAATAAGTCTTCTTTTTTTTCAGTTTTCTGTTAACGACGACCGTCGCAAGAAATTAGCCGCTGCCGTAAAACGCGATCGAGAACTTATCTTCGACGCCGGTTCTTCGGTTATGTTTTGGAGCGACTTACTCAGCAAAAACGATTAACTCTGTCAAGCGTTTGTCATTGTAATGTGCCGCACCGCATTTTTTTTAATAAGCCTTCTGTGGAGGCACAGCACGTTTACCTCAAAGCACGTTATCGTTGGGGATAGCATTGTGATATGCGGAAAATTCGCGGTTTCTATTGTTGATGTAACTGCAGAAGTCTTAGACGCGTCAAAAGGATTTCGTTATACTCGCGTGAACTAAAGGCGTCACTCGGTCACGCAGCATGTTTCTTCCTGCGTTTCATTAAAGCGGCTGCGAACGAAAGGGTGACTTCGACTACGCCTTTCCTGATTGTATGCGGCTGCGATGACACAAGTATATCAGGCAGGGCTGTTCTGGCTGCGGGGCGCTTCACGAGGTTTTCACGTCTGTCGGAATTCACAGAAAAACAGCACCCGACCGGGAAACTTGCCTAGTCTGTTTACAAGATGTACGCATTTCGCGGTCTCGAATAGAGCCTACGAAGGGAGCCGCAAACCTGACAGGTACGTAACCGCATTATCCATAGCATGTAGTTGAAGCATTATCGCAAGCGTCACCCGGATGACAGTGTCGCCGAGATCGCCCAATAGACCTTTTTCAAGCGATCCCAGAACGCCCCGCAAACGCGCGGAGCACTATGGGAGAAGTTGGTACGCCGAGCGAGCCGGCTGGCCGCGGCGGTTCCGTCGCTCGCTAGTTGTTGCGCCTTGCGAGCAGGAAACAAGAAGAGCGCGTTGCCGCTTATTGACTATTATTAAATCCTAAATACTACAGATGTCCGAACGTGCCTGCATGTATCTCTACGCATGAAATGTGAAAGGAATAATGTAGTCAGTCAGTGTAGGTGGAGAGTTAAGCGGCATGCAAGTTATTGCGTGCCAACACATGTAGTCAAAACGCACTATTGTGAGCTATGTGAGGTAAAACACCAAATTTATATTAATTGAACGATTATTTGTTCACAAGCCGCTATGACATTTAATGCAATAGCGGCTTGTGATCAGGCTGTTAACCAAACTGTAGAGAAGTGTTACAGTGTTTCGGTATATGTATGCAGATTATTATTTGATTTACGTTGACAAGTCAAGCGCTGTACAAATAAGTGAACTCATTCCAAACGTGTTTAAGGATGACGGAATGGGACTAGAACTCGCTTGCCCAGTGCATTGTTCTGATAAATGGCAGTTTATTTATACATGGTTTTTTTATGTTTCACTGCTCAGCATGCTTGCTGGTAGTGTTCGTCGAAACGGGTGTTTCATTTCGCGTCGGCGCATTCGAATACTGTTAAACGAGGAGATGTGATGTCATGCTTACGTGCGCGCACCACTCTATAAAAAATGTTGCAGTGGCTTAGCTCGGCTATGCCAGGATATACGTAGCGTTAGCAAAGGTTCAGCTGATTATTCTTAGCTTTCCTGATTGAATAGATTGTCTAGGATTAGCTTGATTATCGTGCTTACTGCTGCTTCAATGACACACAAACACGGTATACGTATTATGTGGCACATGTATATTTTTAGTCAACGTCAGGTTGCTTCTCTATTGCCACAAAGACGGCTTGGTGATCAGTGAAGTAACACGCTACCGTCTCTATGGCCCCAACACAGTATTCTGTTCATTATTGCTACCCTCAACCGCTAATTGCCCGGCAACTACTTCGGGATCCGATGAGTCACGCTTCTCCGCTCTTCTGCGCCGTTGAGCAGCATTTGCGCTCTCCTTCTCCATGGCTATACCACACTGGCAAACGCCAGTCAGAAGCGCAGCGGCTCCAGCGCAGTGTCAGACGGCGACTGCACCACTGTACAGCGAAGGCGAATAGCTGCGCGCGCGCGCCGGCGCCAATGCGTCTACCACGGCTACGACGTCACTCCTCTGGAATGCGCAGACCGGCGGCGGTGAGTTGCGCGCGGCGGCGGCGGTGTGCGCGGGTGATGCCAGCTCTGGTGCGCCAGCTGTGTGACATCACTGATCCTCGCGCATGCGCAGCACGGCTCTTGATGTGCCGCGCGAAACGGGTTTGGCTAGGCCAGTGTAGCTAACGCTACAAAACTTGCGCACAAAAGCCGAGCAGCAGTTTCCCGCGGCAAATTGATCGCTTCAAGGACGCGGAGTATCCTGCGTATTTTTGCATCGGTTTGCCAAAAAGCTAATTCGCATTGCAAAAGAAAGCTAAATAAGAACGTCCTCCACACGTGAATAATGAAGAAACTAGGATTATTGCAGTTATTTCATGTATGCATAAGAAGTCGCATGTCCTGAAAAATGCGGGGAAGCGATGTGGGGTGAGGGTTGTGTATTCCAGAACAAATAAGCTTAGTCTCATTTGTTCGGTATAGTGCGCAAAAGGTCGCAGGGGTCTGCTGTGGGCAAAAAAAATGCGGCCAGATGCTTGCCGATTGTTTTTTCAGTTGCTGTGTAGGAGTTGTTAACCGAATTCCTCTTTCATGTGTTCACGTGTATATCGACCAGACGGTCAATGTATTAACCCAGCGTCTCAGAGAGCATCGAAATTCGTTGAATGGAGCCGCTTCATCTCGCCTCGCATTGTCAGTCATGCAAATGAAATCCAATCTTCAGTAACATCTCACAGTAAATCTTCAGTAAATGTGAACAGTAATTTTGTACCGTCATCCTAATCTGACAACGCGAGGAATCTAGGGGGCCTATCATATCCTAAAGAACGCCGCACTTCGTGTAAGTCAACATTCTCTATCGCTACAAGACAAGGAATTCAACTTTATTTATCGACTCTGAACGCTCTCCTTGGTCGTATCACATTTTGCGCCTCTTTGTGACATGCGCGATGCACCTCCATTTTTTTGTATGTATGTTTTTTCACACGTGATATAAACTCTCAGTCGTGAGTGAGCGCTTGTGGTGTGTGTGTGTATTTCTTTCCTTTCCCTGCTTCTTCCTTTCTGTGATGTAAGTTTTATTCCAACCTGTAGTTATAGTGCCAACGAAGGTTGCTGGCGCTTGTCGTTTATTACCCGACGCGCACGCTGTCTATAGTGAATCTATCTTATTTCACTAAAGCCCGACTATACTTTCTAGCGCACTCTTAAAATATCAGAGCCTCACATAGTCGAGTGTCGATGTACGTTGTTCAAAATGCATCTGCGAATTCTAGACCGCTCCTGCACTTCATTGCCCTCATTTATGCCGTACTGATGCCAAAAAAAAAAAAATTAATAAAAGGTAACGCTTCTGTGCCGTTCAGCTGCTGCAACAGTGGGACAGATGGGAATCGCAGAGAAGCCGTCACAGCTAAACACTGAGGTTCTTGGTTGAATTATGCTGGAATAAGTTGCACCTCGCCAAATTCACTTTATCTGAGAAGCGCATTGGCACGGCGCAAGCAGGAAGCTAAAGCGTGAGGCCCGCGCGCTCGTCGCGGCGGCTGCTGCGGCGTACACACTTTTCCCATGAGCGCTTGCACGCCCGCTGGGGGCGCTCGTGTGCTTGAAAAAGGTCTATTCGTTTGCATGAATAACACTCCCGGAACATTTCTTATATGCGAGAATTTACCGTAACGGTTCGCGTAACTCTGCATTTTACTCCGTGCATTTGCATATCGTACCCAAGAGCCTCTTAAATCGCTGAACTGGGTCGGTCGTTCTAGCATCAGTTGACATATTAAAACGTACACGTGCGACCTAGACTGCCGCAACGGCGACGACATTTCGCAAATGAGTCGCATTCCCGCCGTAAATATACCTAACGTTCTGATGAGGTTCTCAGAGCTAGAGCTCCCCGTCAACATGGCTCATATGTTCATTTCAGAGTTCCCTTTACAGCCGCTGCAACTTCCTTGGTTGCAGCCGCCGCTCGTAAACAAGCGAGAAGCGCCCCGACGCGCGGTGCTCGGAGGCAGCTTTTGCACCTGCTGCGCCAGCGCTTATGGCGGCGCGGAGGCATGGAGTCAGGCTTTCCCGCCGGACACGGTGGGCGGAGCTTACAAGCCGGACGTCGCTATAATTTTCCCATAATGTCGACGGCGCCTACCCCTGTTTACAAACATGGAATAGGTGTTGCCTAACGTTGGTGTTGCCTGTATGTAGGGGCTAATGGTTTTTTATCGTGTTTAGAAATTGTATAATTCAATTGCACGTGTGGTGTGCTGCTAGGCTGTCAGAGAAGTAGTAATCTGATGCAGTCATTTGCTCACACATTTAGTCCCAACAAATGTAGATCTTGATATTATCTGGATGACTATTTTGCATTACTAAATATTGCAGCAGTGTCTAGACTCCTAAGTTTTCCTGGATTGCACTGCTGTGCATGCCTCCCCCCCCCCCCTTTTTTTTTCTAATAACATATTGTTTTCATTTTGTACAACTATATTGTTTTCATTTTGTACAACTATGAATTTTATGTGCTGTACTTGAGTATATGCACGTGCTGCTGTGGTCTCGCAAGAGATTGATCGTATCGCCAAATAATATTGGGAAGCTTTCCTTGCGCTCCGCCCAGTCCCATGCGTTTCAGGTTTAGCTGGGCTTCAGTGTCCCACTGTATGCATACAAATATGATATCGGCCCCATACCCAAGATGCAGACAACTCGCACTATTGTGAGTTGTTTACAAGAGCAATTGTGCCAGTCATGCATAAAATGGGTAAAACTCTTGAACACATTTATTAGCCCGTGAAAGCAATGCACAATGAGGACAGAGAAGTTTCTCTCCAGACATAAATACAAATGAGATACCGTGAAGAGAGGACAAACACAGTGAAGAAAATATCTTTCCACGAAGGACGTTGAATGGAAATGAAACACTCAAGATGCTCCCCTAAACACCGGCCATTACGAAACACTAGAAGGGGGTCAGTGATTAGGCATGGGCGAACATTCCAGCGCTTCGAATATTCAAACCAATACTAGTTTAATTCTTGAATTAGAATATTCTAATTCGCTTCGGCACTAACTGGAAATTTCAGAAACTTCGAAGTATTCGTAACGAATGAATACACAATTATTTTACTGCGTGTAACCTCCCTCTAAAGGTTATATCACGGCAGCATAGGTAACTATGCCATGAAACAATCTATCCAGGAGAATCTGCACTGCCACGAAGCAACACTTTAAGGTTTAGTGTACATATTACCTTCACCTCGATTATTATTTCTTTCCTATGTTTCAAAGCACGTTGCACAGGCTTATGTGTACTAAGTATGGCAAATTTTAAAACAACATATTTTAGCGCTATTGACTTGCCCTCTGCTGCTATTCAAGTCCTGCTACTATTGAAATTTGCTTCCACTTTGCTTCGAACCAAGAAAAAGCCATTTGCACAGGTCTTGCTATAATTTTAAAAAATACCGAGTAAGTTCGCTCATGACAAATATGCCCATTTTTCTGTATAAAATGGGATATATGCTATTCAATTTGAAGTTGCTCGATTAAATCACTATTCACTTCAAATTCGCTTCGAAACTCCAATTTACAATTCACCCTTTCCTAATAATGAATGGTTTATCAGCACTCCTTATTTTACAAATTGTCACCAGACTGATAATGTGACCTTATCTATCATTTTTGCCACATCCAGAAAATAAATTGATAAAAACTGCTGACAAGCTTGGATTTCGATATCTGATCGAATATGCAATCAGTTATCTTTCTGATATAGAGCACTACCATCATTATCAATAGCCTATTCATCATACTGCTCTCTGATTATGCAAAAACCTTCACATTAAACAGAACACATTTTGAGTTTCGGAGAAGCGTCTCATCTCTTCAATGTAGCCTAACACTAACCTTGAATAACAAATCAAATGTGTTTGCAATCATAACGTAGTACCACCAATGTATTTAACGTAGCCATAACATCTAACTTTCACAAAGCTTAGTTGTCTACTGTTGTCAGCACTCAAATTGTCACCTGAAAAACCAAATCTGTACTTTCATTCTGCATGAAGCTTTGCACTAAAGAAAATTAGTACACGACCACTGGCTGGATTAGGAAAGCTGTGATATGAAAATTATTATACCAAACAAAAGCTGTTTAAGGGGAGATGCGATTCGGAAAAAAAAAGATGTGTTAATCTGTAGCCTAAGGCAGTAAAATTTTTACTGTATATATAGAATTTTATGCTGATTTCAAATATGTAATTAGTTTTATAATAAGTTGTACAGTTTTCGCTTTGTGCAACGACAATGTGTAAAATATAGTTCTTTTTGTAGACTCTTCTTTTGCCAGTAAATGTTTATCGTTCTGAGCCATTATTGGCTCATATTGCTCCACATTATATGTAAAATGCAAATAACTATCAAGAAAGCGCATATAAGACATTTTAATGGACAAGAAAAATTGTAATGTGAGAAGCCTTAGAATGCTCAGGTTATATTAATTGCTTATTTTAGGTTCGTAATAATTATATTAGGTGATATCAAGTTTTAAAGTAGATACTTGCACTCTGCATATGTTAAGAAATATGTGGGCAAAATTGCATCTTGATCTGGCTATCAGAAGTACCAAAAACATGATGTAAACTCATGAAGTTGCCCAGAATTGTGTCTTGAGAACAACGCATTTTAAAGGTATACGTGAAAGCTCATCTATGCAGAAAAGATTTGTCAGTTAAGATGATTTATTCCATCATGAGAGCTTGGCAATCATGGTTATTTTGAGCATGTGACTTTAGTGAACCCATCATGCGAAATGCAATGGCAAGCACCCAGGTGACAATTTCCAGGGGCTCTAGACAATCAGGACTTCTAGATTTTTAGTAGCCACCTTGTGCTCTTTAAAAGCGATTTTGACCTACTTCGAGTTTAATTACAATCTTCTGTGTTTTTGTCGTGAAAGTAGAGAAACTAAACTTGTGAAAGCAAATGAAAACGAAAATAAGTAATTTTTGAAAAAAAAACTTGCGTTTTTCGACTGGCATCTCCCCTTAACTCAACAGAAACCATTCAGAATAAATGCAAATTTTTGATTTCTAAAAAATCTACTGCATCTGCACATACGTAAAACTTTCAATGCTAGACGCTTGCACAAAGTCGCACAATTTCTTCCCAATGAAAAAGAAAGATTACTGTCATGTATCAAGAAAAATGACATATAAAATATATATTTCTGCTTCTAAACATAAAATATGCTTGCCACAGTTTACGGTAGTCATCATGGAACCTTATATTATCATAACCATAAGGGCAATTACACTAACCATCTCATATGCAACTTTCATTTGTCTTTCTTGGGAGGCATTTGAATGTGTTGCTACAATGTCACCGGCAATGTAAAACAGAAACAAACAGATGCAACGATAGAAACTTTAAAACTATAGTAATATGCAAAAGCAAAAATGGCAATATATACAGTACAATGAAAATAGATTGCACTAAGCTTCTAAATGTTCACAAATATTGTAAACAGACATGTCTTGTCACATCAGACCTGCTGAATAGCAAATAAATAGGGCAATCTTGTAGAAATAAAAAAAACTACAAGTAAAATGAAGAGATTCTTCTTGGCATGCACAAGACTGTGTGAGCCACACAGCTGCATGTAAAACAGCTTGCGACATCGACATCAACTTACATTGAGTTTAAACTATAAACAACCAGCAATGTCACAAGCTTGTGTTGGCTGCCATTCTCCTTGCGTGTGTTCCCTCACTTAGTTGTCAATGTACTGCACATGAGCACGTGATGCTGGCACACATTGAAATTGTCGCTGTTTTGTGTGCTCACAATATCAGCTGCGCTTACTAACAAACCACACTGGGTCCAACCTCTTTCGGCGCTTTCTGAAACTAGAACTGTGCCTGGGCAGTAATAAAACATCACCAAACAAATAAACTTCGCATGCTTGAACAAGCAAGGTTTCCAGTTATGATAAGTGGACTGTTAGCTACATATTGCAACAGAAAAAAAACAAGATGCACTATTTTTGCGTCAGTACTCCTTTAAGATTTCAGAATGTGGTTGAAATAGTTGATGCATTTGAATGACTGGTCTTCACCATGCCACAATTGCACAGCAACTTTCAAGGAACTGGAGAAAAGACAATACAAAGAATGTGCAGGAAAATGTGCAAAGTATTCCTTATTGTGTAGAGAATAGTAAATACATGGGCATATAATCTTTTCCTCCTAGATGAGTATGGCCAGTGATGCAAGGCAATGAAGAGTAGATAAATGTAAAGGATACCGTTCAGGTATTCTACTGGTAAGCTGCCAGTACTAATGCTTCCTTCAACAAACTGCCAGAGGGCAATACATGTTGCCATGCCAAATGACTTACTTTAAGAATGGATTAGGCCTCAATGCATATGACAGGCTACCAGGTGTGTAGACATATCCCAGCTGACTTTTGCAAGCTGAGCATTAAAAAAAACTACTCGACAAAACAGAGGGCGGTATACCATGTGACGAATGGACCTACAGGCAGTCAAATGATACTAGTGTGACAACCACATACGTTCTGATGAGCTCCACATACTTTATGAAATAGTATTTATAATTAACATTGCCAGTAATAAAGTACAACCTTTTGAAATAACTGTCAATGCAGTTGCGTTTCATTCAAGAAAGTTTCTGTTACGTTTGTCTTTTGGCATATACTAATATTCGAAGGAATGCACCATTTTGAACGCCTGTGACAAGGTCCTATTGCATGGCTGCCAACGCAGCGGCTTTTGACTAGAGTTTTCACAAGGCATACATTTTAGAGAAGTTTGTTCACTAACACCAAGACTGGTGGATTGATTCACAACAATATTTTCCCAACCGGCCGACAGATGGTTTCCCACTTGAGCACAAATTCAAGATGGGCTTCTCAGAGAGACTAGTGCGCTGAACTCGTGAAGGGAGATTATAATTTCACAATAGAGAATCACAACACTTTCATATAGGCTAGCTTTGATAAATTTGGAGAACTCTAATTTATCAGTGTTGTGTTACACCAATGCGCAAGCTCAGTGCTCCAGACAGCGTGTTGGAAAGAAATGGAACAAAGAATGACAATTTTTTGCCTTGAATCATATAATCGTAGGGGCGTTTTGGTTAGGAGTGAAACAAAAGGTAGCCTATTAGGTTTTCTTTTAGCTCAAGTCCACACAACATTAGCAACATCGGCGTTTTCCACATCTCTTGAGAGGAACAGTGCGAGCGACAGACGCATGAGCATGCGCCACATCTGGTGCTGACTCATGTATTCTACTTGGTGCTCTAGCAGACACTTCTCTATGCATTGAATCAAAGCCCAGAGCAAAAGCTTGCACAAAGGATTCCAAATGTCCCCAACAAGGATGAAAAACAAAGCAGGGGGAGCATAGTGCAACATGGCTATCGCTAAACAAGTCAGCTCAGCGCGTGATTGTCACGCTAGTGCGTGCAGTAGGCTTTAGTACTTGTCACCTGCCCTGCCCAACACACTGCTTGCCGAGCAGCCGAACGACTGTTGCAGGCATAGAGTTTCGTAATAGTAGATTAGAGGGAAATCTGGCACTAATGTCTATAGGAGCTGCAATGTGTGACGCTTCAGCCAGCATGGGAATGATGGGTAGTAGATGTATTTGCCTAAACTTCGTTCTTTTGGCTCCACATGGCTCCACGAGGCCTGCAGCCGCTCTGTCGCAAGACGAAGCTCAGCAAAAGTTCAGCAGTCCCACTTAACTACCTTGACCGTTTTAGGCTCAGCAATTCAAGTCAGCTCACAAGGTTCACAATGAGCCCTTTCTTTTATCTGAAACAAAAGCCAAAACACAACAAAAAATGCGGACAGTTTCCACTAAGTTGCACAAAGCTTGGCATAGCAAAGCACGGGCCCACCGCCGCTCATACTTCCTGTCGACTGACAGATCTAGCTTCAAGATGCACGGCTTCCTCCTCAGGAGTACACACTTTCTTAGGACGCCCTATGATACTCTCGACATGATCAGGGGCAACCAGGCTATGCACTACAGTAAAAGCTTGTCAATTCGAACTCGAAGAAGACTATAAAACTGTTCGAATTAAGCGGAGTTCGAATTAGCAGGCGGGCTCTAGAATGAGCGGACATGCTGCCACACTGTGTGGGCAGAACCCAAAGAAGCTACCTCTGGACTCATTATCACAAATTAGGCGATACCACATGTCTGTGGCTGGTGATTTCGTGAATTTAGTTCATGGAGCTCTGACAGTGAACAGAATGGATTGATCAGTGAGTAATACGTCAGAAACAAGCAGCGACATGCCCCCTCTTCACCATCACATTTCTTTTCGCCACGCTTATTTCCCTTTCCCACCTCCTTCGTACATAATACTACACAAGGCTGTGCTGCACTCTGCTAGCGTGCCTGAATAGTTAGGACGAGTGGTTAGGACGCTAGCGTTCGGATCGAAGGTACGAAAGTTCGAATCCCACTTTACGAAGAATTCTTTTCTGGCAAATTTTTTTCTTTTTCTTTATATCTTCCTTGCAGTCTTTGTTTGTTTTTCTATTTCTTTCTTTCTCTTTCTTTCTGTGTACTCATTCTCTCACCCATCAGGGTTATTACAGGACACGGCGTAGCGATGAATAGTGGGATTTGCCCAAATTCTGTGGCACATACTCGTTCATGATGATGATAGTTTTCAGGCATAGTCACAGACTTTACGCCAAGCTAGAACACTTGCCAATTAAAAACAAAGCCACAAGTGTGTTCGAAGTCAAAAGCATGAAGACTACGTAAATCCATGTACTACCTATCATTCCCATGGTGGCTGAACAATCACAGCACCACAGTTCCGTCTAGTAAATATTGTAAAAAACTAGTCGAACCCCTTTATAAGAGACACTAATGTAAGAGACAAATGGGTATAAGAGACACCAGTGTGCATACCTTATAATTGGGGTTGATAAGAAAATGCATACGTGGTACCCTCCTCATTATGAGACACCTCACATAAAAGACAGGAATTGCTTCCCGGTGCATGTCTCTTATAAAGGGGTTCAACTGTATATGGCTGCAGGCATTGTCAACTCTCCCATGTGCCATAATCTTTTCCCTGCATGGATTTTTGTGTCGTTCAATGTGGCTGCCCCAGGTATAACAAGTGGCACTGCAAATACCTATGATAGTTTTGGAGTAGCATGGGAGATGCAAGAGCTGGGGTGATGCTAAGGCTACCTCACAGCATAGTTACACAGACAAAAAGGTCATGTGTTTATCCAGCATTTTAAAAGAAAAAAAAGCAAAGGGAATGGCTTCGTTGGGAGTTGGGTGGGCTCGGCAGCAGTTCTGCGAGAGTGACCACTAACCCTCTGCACTTCATCATGCAGGTTATCTACCATGCCTTGGCTCTGGTGTTCTTTCCCGTTCCGTCTGGATCATCACCGTGCGCATCTCCGGTGCGCATGCAACCGTTCCGTCGATCTGCTCAGTCTTCGAGATGTGCGACTTGGCTGGACAGTCCCCAGGATTCAACGTGGCAAACTACATCACCGCTCCAGCACTTTGTCCTCGGCACAGCTTGGACAGTCCCATCGGCCACGTCATCAATCGTTCTTCAAGCTATAAAGCCACCCCCGTGTCAGCATCGCCTTGTGGGCTCGGCAGCAGTTCTGCGAGAGTGACCACTAACCCTCTGCACTTCATCATGCAGGTTATCTACCATGCCTTGGCTCTGGTGTTCTTTCCCGTTCCGTCTGGATCATCACCGTGCGCATCTCCGGTGCGCATGCAACCGTTCCGTCGATCTGCTCAGTCTTCGAGATGTGCGACTTGGCTGGACAGTCCCCAGGATTCAACGTGGCAAACTACATCACCGCTCCAGCACTTTGTCCTCGGCACAGCTTGGACAGTCCCATCGGCCACGTCATCAATCGTTCTTCAAGCTATAAAGCCACCCCCCGTGTCAGCATCGCCTTGTGGGCTCGGCAGCAGTTCTGCGAGAGTGACCACTAACCCTCTGCACTTCATCATGCAGGTTGGTCCTTCGTACAGCCTATACGCAAAAAAAACGAGTAACTACTTCTTAGTTCAGCTGCCGAGCCCGCAGCGCCTCTTTGCTACTTGTTGTGAGTGTGCAGCTGTCGTGCGTTCCTTGCTGCTAGTCGCGGGTGATATCGAGTCAAACCTCGGGCCAGTTAATGAGGCAATTCTTGCCGAACTGCGTAAGCTAACCGCTGGTCAGTCGACTGTTATTGCGGAAATTAAAGACATTAAGGCACAACTTGTTACCACTAATAACACAATCGCTGACCTTGCTAAACGTGTGGCATCTGTTGAAGCCCATTGTGAGCACATCGAGCACTTGCGGCAGCAGCTTGGAACCGTACAAACTGATCATGTCAAAACTGTGTGTCGTGTTTCTGATTTAGAAAGCCGTTTTGATGACGCCGAGAATCGTTCCCGTCGTAACAACCTAATATTTTATGGTATCCCCGACAATTCATCTGAATCGCGTGCACATCCTGAAGAAACAATAATTCAGCTCTGCTCTGAACGACTAAACATAACCCTTGACACAAAAGAAATAGAGAGAGCGCATCGTTTGGGTCGCCATAACCCCTGGACGTAATCGTCCCATCATTGTCAGGTTTAGCGCTTTTAAGACAAAAGAGGCGATCTTCAGCAACGCTCGTAAGTTGAAAGGTACAACCTTTAGTATCGGTGAGGATTTTTCCCAGCGGGTGCAAAACGCCCGTAGACACCTTATCACCTTTGCAAAAAGCAAGTCCGTGCCTTATTCACTTAGATATAAAACGCTACACATCGGCTCACAACGTTTCTTTTATGATGAAGCTTCACAAAGTGTGCAAACTCAATTATAGCTATCTTGTCTTGCCCGTCTACCGCACAGACATCCCCACCGCAAGCCCTGTGCCGCCTTTTCACTGTCTGTTATCTTCACTAACATTCGCAGCTTCCTCCCAAAACGTGAAGTAGTGTCGAATCTGGTGTCATCATCCGATAGTAATGTGCTAGTACTAACCGAAACATGGCTCTCCAGCGACATTTCAGATGCCGAAATTTTGAGCGCATTGCCTAACTTTGATATATTTCGACAGGACAGGCTCGGAGCCAGAGGGGGGTGGAGTATTAATCGCCGTTCACAATGAACTGTCTTGTTGCCCTGTCAGTATATCTTGTGACCTCGAAATACTGTGGCTTATTTGCCGTGCTGAACCCCACCTTATTATCCTGGGTGTGTGCTACAGACCCCCTAGTCATCAGCCTGATTTTCCCGGCAAACTTAATAATATCATGAGTGAATTAACCAAGAGGCACCCTAATGCATGTATTCTACTTTTCGGTGACTTTAATTACCCCGGTATTGATTGGGCTACTACACCGTTGGGTACAGGTAACTCGGAGGCTGCTGAATTTCTGGACTTCTGCCTTAACCATAATCTGAGCCAACTGATAAAAGAACCAACTCGTGTCACGCAAGATTGTGCTAACACTCTTGATCTTATTCTTACAACGCACCCTGAATACGTGTCATCGATTAGTTTCCTTAAAGAAATAAGCGACCATAAGGTAATCCATGCTACATTTTCACTCAAACCGCCCTTGCGCCCACTCACCCGCGAAACAAATTCGCCTCTATGATAAGGGTAACTACTCTGCCATAAACAACGAACTGCATGAATTCTACCAGTCCTACGAGTCCGCATTTGAAAATCGCTCTGTGCAACAAAACTGGTCATTACTTCAGGGCAAGATGAATGTTTTAGCCGATAAGCATATCCCTGTCGTCACTATTCCTTCTAACCGCCATAAACCATGGTTCACGAAAACCCTGAAAACGCTCGAGAGTAAAAAAGAAACGGCTCTTTCGTTCTGCGAAGCTTAAACCAAATGCGGTCTCGTGGGATAGATACTATCAAGCTGAACGCGCATATCTCACGGCAGTCCGTCAACGTAAACATTCCTTCTTTCACTCCGACCTTCCCCGCATGATAACCGATAACCCTCGGAAATTCTGGCAGACCATTAACCCTCAGCCCAGTCGCGCTATCCGTATTTACAATGACCAGGGTGACATCCTCTCAGATTCTGAGTGTGCTAATGCATTCAACGCCGCCTTTTCGTCCGTTTTCACAACTGAATCAGACGCCCCCCTGCCCGAGTGTTCTACCCCTACCATGTCAACAATGCCGGCTATAAACATTTCGGCCGAAGGCGTCGAATCATTGATTGATAAACTAAAGGTTTCCTCGTCAGCGGGTGTTGATGACATCACCTCTAAACTGTTAAAAAACACTAAACATGTTTCTGCTTCACTCTTAACCTTGTTGTTCTCACAGTCTTTGTCTGCAGGCACCCTACCAAACGAATGGAAAGTGGGCAAGGTCGTTCCGGTTTACAAGTCTGGTAACAGAGTTTCACCATTAAACTACCGGCCCATCTCCATAACCAGTATACCATGCAAAATCCTGGAGCATATCATTTACACTAATATCATGGACTTCCTCGATTCCATAAGTTTTTTCCACTCATCACAGCATGGTTTTCGCAAGGGGCTGTCTTGCGAAACTCAGCTCGCTTCTTTTTCTTCATGACCTGCACTCAAACTTAGATACTAACACACAGGTAGACGCAATATTCCTCGACTATGCAAAAGCGTTCGACAAGGTACCTCATCGACGCCTACTATTAAAACTGTCCCATTTAGGCTTGCATCCAGATGTCATTCGATGGATTCAAGAATTTCTTACTAACCGGTCTCAACGTGTGTGCATCAATAACACTACATCTAGCCCTGTTCCCGTATCCTCCGGCGTCCCCCCAGGGCTCCGTACTAGGTCCCCTATTATTCCTCATATACATCAATGATCTGCCATTGGAAATTTCGTGCTCTATTCGCATGTTCGCAGATGATTGCGTCATTTACCAATCGGTAACTAAAACCTCAGACCAGGCTCTGCTGCAGAGCAATGTAACAAATATTCTAAACTGGTGCGATCGCTGGCTCATGGTTCTTAACCCCAGTAAATGTAAATCAATGTCCTTCACCCGTTCACGTAGTCCTCTCCTCTATCCGTACAAAATTTCTAACACTCCGATTGAAACTGTCAGCACTTACAAATATCTCGGTGTCACTATATCCAAAGATCTTAACTGGTTTCCGCATGTGTCCAACATCATCTCATCTAGTAACAAAACTTTAGGCTTTCTAAGGCGTCATCTGTTAAATGCCCCTCCTGATGTTAAACTCATTGCCTACAAGTCTTTAATTCGTCCAAAACTTGAATTCGCATCTGCAATCTGGAACCCTCATCAAAGTTACCTCACAGACGCACTAGAGATGGTGCAGAACCGCGCCATCAGGTTTTTTCACTCATCATATTCATACAACGTAAGTGTATCCTCATTAAAGGCGGAAACTGGTCTTCCCACCCTTTCCCGTCGCCGTCGCATTGCCAGCCTATCTCTACTACACAAAATGTACCACAGTTCACTCAATCAGACACCATACTTCTCACCACCAGCTCGTATATCTCTTCGTACAAGCCATTCCTTAAGTGTTGCTCGCCCCCCAAACCCGCACTCTCACCTTCTCGTCTTCTTTTTTCCCACGCACCATTGTAGACTGGAACGGCCTTCCCTACGTCATCGTTGCCATCACCAACCCTGAAGCTTTCATTGAAGCTATAAGAGCTCATTTCTTATCCTGAATGGTCAAGTGTCATGTATCTTCATTGTACACCCACCCCTTATGTAATGCCCCACGTGGGGCCTTTAAGGAAATAAAGTGAAAGTGAAAGTGAAAGTGAAAGTTAGCTTTCCAATTTTTCGCGCACAATATATTACTTCATCCTGGTTTCCATCCTGCAATGTCCCAAAGTGAACTTAGGACTATAAGAAAACACCGAAGCCAAGGGCTATGAATTCATGTTGTCCACCTCAGGCTTCTTAATATTCATTGTTATCTATGCAAACGCTTTCGCATTCCCATCTAATCATAAACGTAACAACATCAGATAAAAATGAAACTCGTGATCATACCCTCGGCATATCTTTGGATACAAAATGACTAAAGAGGTCTTTGAAGGGCACAAGTCTAAGACCAGCTTCCCTCTGTAGTTCTTTTACACTGAGTGAGAAGCATAGTCGTGTCCTTGTCTAATTGCGAGGAAAAAAATGGCTCCTCCGTCAGGCCTGTAGATGCCCGTCGCGATTCCATCATAAAGCGCGATCAGAATGTGTCGGCCTCCCAAGAACGGAGGCAATCGCCCGTCAGGGCTGGCAGCAGTGCTTGTCGTGCACGAGCAGAGCTGCCGCTGCGTCGCCTGAACCTAGCACCAGCTTCGTTTGCTGCTGCGTCGGTGGGGGGATGCTGGTGGCTGAGCAGGGCCACCTTGACAACCGTGTCGTGGGGCACGCTGGCGTTCGAACGGCGGTTTGCCGAGGTGGTGGCGAGCGACAGGTAATAGCTGCCGGGCCGGTGCTGCAGCACCTGCATCGCCACTGCGTGGCAAGAGCAAGAGAAAACGGGCGCGAAGATTATAGAGACTATCATTGAATCACATTGCCATGTGCGCGCTATGAGAAAGACGAAGACGACAGTGCAAATGAGCATATGCTTTAAACAGAAGGCAGAAAGAAGAAAGAAGACAAGCACAACTTCAAGTGACTATCGCATTGTAGAGCGTTGATGGTGTGTTTTTGTCTTGTTTTCTAGTATGTTCGCTATTCACTTCCGTTTGCACTCTGTCATTTTGACATGCTGTATAATTTATTATTTTTATGTTTTTGTTAACTGAGGGTCCCACTGCAGTCACTCGACTTTGGGACCTTCGTCTGCATACTACTAACCATGAACCTTTGAATTTTGAATGAATAATAAACTGACACTCAAACTGAATGCTTCCGGCAACTGGAACTGCAATCCCTGTCGGGAACGACCTCATGGTTTATATCATTCAAGCGTCGGATGACTCTGCACGACCCATAGCATCCTCTCAGCAGTTTTTATGAAAGACCCATACCTTGTCGCCTGGTGTGTGGGTAATGAATTTGCGTTGCAGGTCGTACTGTTTCACATTTTTATGTTGCTGATGACAAATGCGTATGCGGGCAAGCTGTCTGGCCCCCATGGTGCGCTGAGAAAATTCTTCGGCACCGGTATGAATGTTGTCACAATATCAAGTCACTAGGATGTGGGTTTAGCTAGCTGATGTCAGTGGCCCGTAATTTAAATTTTGCACCAAATCAAAGTGAACAATGTCTGAAAGATGAAACGTTTTACCTTTCCATCGTTGTCCACCTTGATTTGGCATGAAAATGATGTTTTAAGTTGAGAAAGTGTTAACAATGGCTATGAATTGAGCTAGATGGACGTACTTCACGGTAATGAGGAAAACACACAGACAACACGAGGGACCAAGAAAATAAAGCGATGTGGTGCACACTCGCAGGAAGAAAAAAAAAACACAATGCATGCAGCGACTACTGTGACACATATGCGACAAAACACAACGTTCTTGCAGGGTCTTGACAAGTAACGTTGCATTCACATGCTACTCTATAGTTCACTGCGTGTAACGACGTGACGCAAGCACCATCTAATGGTGATACCATCATAAGGTGGTAACACAAAGTGCTTGGCGTGTTTCTTTTAAATTATGTACAGCCCCAGTTTTTCTTGTTTCGTTACTCTGCTTTTCTTTTTTTCCACAATGTAGGGTGGTGCCTCATGCCTACTTGCTCAGTGCTATGTAGCACATGTGAGAGCCTATACAAGACAGTTGCCTCAATTTTTATTGTTGCAAAGCCTGTATGCTTTAGCCTGCTTCTAAATTTGTCATCTTGCCTAACTTCACAGATTACGGTTTGTTTTCAGAAATCTATAGAAACTCGATGCAACAAGATGTCCTCAATACTAACAATGTGACTAAAGGCCACACAGTGCTAAACTGAACAAACTCTGGAGCACATTATCCTGCCAAAAACATGCAACAAGCACAGGGCCCAGACTGTCGTGGATCAGCATGCAAAACTCACCATTCTCCTTTGTTGAGAAAATGTCTGGAGCACACTTGGTGCCTGCAAAAAATTGTAGAACCAACTTAACATCCGTGGCGATGTCCACACTATATTAGTATAGCAAGTAGGGGTGTGCAAATATTCGAAATTTCGAATATTTTTCGAATAGTGTTTGCTATTCAATTCGATTCGCACTGGAATTTTACTATTCGAACTTCCCAAAGTCAAATAAAGTCAATGTCCGATTGGCAGTGTCCCTATCAGATTCTCAATATGCTTCACCCCATCACACACTCGTATTGCAGCAAAGCTGCCTTTCAGGCTTTGCTACGGTTGCATATGTATTGATTAAAGAAAATGCTGGTTCAAACATGGAGACAATAGATGCGGCAGAGGTGGGGGCTCAATTAACCCTTTCAGACGCTATGTACACAATTGTGTACATGACTTGTTTTTGCTCCTTGTATCAACTAGGGGCTAAGAGAGAGCGAGATACATTGACCTTCGGATGGATTGAACCTCCTGCATAATAATTTGTCTTCATTTAATGTCATTTCGCAGCGTACTCTTGCGTATGATCATATTGCTGAAGGCACTACCCCGTTCGACGAGTCGTTCGACGAGCCGCGTCCTGCGAGCCATGTTAAAAGTATACTTTTTCTTTGCTCTAAATGGACATAACGAAAAACAAATTTGTACTATATTTCTAGTCCGAGATTTCATTTTATTTATGCCAAAATAGAGCATGAATGACTTCAGGATAAACAGATATTTAATTACAACTTAATTAGAATAAGTTACTATAACACACATAAATGAACATATTATGACATTATTTTTGTTGCAATAATATATTGAGTGCCTTGAAGTAACGTTGTAATGTTTTGACCCATTTACTGACAGTTCTTCATAGGTGGCATCTGAAAGGGTTAATGCTGTTTTGGACCTGAAATTTAGGCAACACTTCGGTAGCACCAAATGATGTACATAAATACAATTCAGCCTTTGCATGGCCTCATTCTTGATAAGACAACTATGAAACACCACCCCGCCACGCTTCATCAACCTAGTGAAAAGAAACACTTTCATGTTGTTTTCTCATAATAATATGCTTCGGAATCCTCCCCAACTTTTCCTCCTGCAATTTCACTTCGAAGTATTCTAGAAATATTCGAGAAATATTCAAAAAATATTCTATTCGATTCAAACTCACACTTCAACATTCGAATTCGCTTGGCCCAAAATTTTGCTATTCGCATAGTTCTAATAGTTGGCTAGTTGGTGCATTGCACTAAGCCCACATAGCAACATGTCTTTCCCCAAATAACAGTATAGACCTTCGAGATAGCTTTTATGCTGAAGCTGTGTGAAACTTAGCTAAGACTTGGCACGTCTGGGTCAGTTTCCTAAAACAGCAAACAGAAGCAATATACCAGAACGTCCCTCTAACACCACAGTGAAGGCAAGAAAATTGTTTTATTAATTCTTAATGCCTTCCCGCAGAATGTGCGTAAGGGGTCAGGAGGCCTTTTTTGTTCTAGAAGCCACTTTGCAATTACCCTTGCATAATGTGCGTACGTAGACCACTTCACAGCATTAGTCACTTTGCTCTGCAATTAGTGCTCTTCCTCGCATTACGCATTACACAGCTGTAATGCCACGAAACTAGCCCAGCAAAAATAGCACAACATTTGCTGTAATCCACCCTACTATGCTGGTACTTGAAATGTTCTGGCACAGGAAAACTGCAAGGTGACCAGCAATCACCTTTTCCATTTTTCCGTGCTGCCCTCTGCCATTTTGGTAGAGTTTTGGTAGGGGCTGGGAGAACTGGCATTGCTAGAGCGAAGGCTCCTGAGGCCAGGAGACGTTTCGTGGCTTTTCCACTAGGGAAAGGGCGCATGCGCCGGGGCATCGAGAAAAAGGCGGATTGCACAGTGGTGTCAGCGGCAAATGCAAAAACACCAGTAGAACTCGGACTATTTCCTTTGAGAAACGATATCGAGCGAGGGACATGTTGTACACTTCCATTATCACAGCAAGCTGAGTGAGTTGGTAAGTTAACATGTTCAGGTAAACGTGCAGTGTGGCACATATGAAGGACAAGGCAACAGAAGACATGAGTGCCGCGTCATCTGTAATAAACAAGGACCCGTGGTTGTAGCTGTAGAGCACGTCTTTTACTATGCAAGGGCTAGCTCCCAATCCTCCTCTTCCTATTCGTCTCTCGCGCCTCCCACCAAGCCCATGCCCCACTTCTTTATTTTCAACATCGTCTGTTCCTTTTGTTCTTCATATGTGCCGCACTGCACGTTTACCCGAACATGTGAACTTCCATTATGTAGCCTTTGTCATGCAATCATGGCGTTGCCACAGCCGGCAACACGTGTGTACCTCCGAATGTGGTATCACAGCCTCTGCATGCAAACTCAAACACTGATAATCTTTCCATGACACTGCGTATCTCTGGAACACCACTATTCTGCAGCTTTGAAAACAGATTCATGCCAGCCTTGCTCCCAAACATGGCTTTGAAGCTGAGTTCATCAACTTAAACACGCTGCAAGGGCACTTGAGTATGGTTGCCGACAGAGTGCAGTTTAAACGAGCAGCAGCAGTGTTTACGTGCCACTTACTGCTTAGCTTGCAACTGTGCTAAAATACAATGTTGCTGCATTAGGCACCCCAGAAAAACAGCGACATCATCTAGCTACTTTGTGGAAATTAGATAAACGAGGGACATACCAGCAGGAATCACAAAGCATTGATGCATACCGAGTGAACAATACAAACTGTGCCTCTCACATTCATAAAGCTGAGCACGCAGCAAACTACTGAGCTGCCACAGACCTTTCCAAGATACTATACCAAAATGCTTGTACCTTCAGCAAAGCCATTCACCAACGAGATGCACCGCACCAAGCAAAGCAGAAAGGCGGTTATTAACTTAGAAGTCATCTTTCCTTCATTCTATCTGCTTCACTTGTACAGCCTGCAAACACCCTTTAAGCGCAGAACATACAACATGCCATGTCACTTACTTCACCTACCACAAAGGGTTGCTGATGGTGTTCACTGTCCGTCACTGGGACGGGAGAGATGCAGCACTAGGCATGAACGTAGGTGCATCCATGTCAAAGGCTACAATGAATGGTAGCCTTTGACATCCCTGGCCTAACATCAACACACGCTGTGCGAATTGTATTTAATAATATGTATTTCAGAAAGCTGAACTACTACTACAGTTGAAACCCACTAATAATGATCCCAGATATAATGATCTATCGGTTATAACGACCATATTTCGGTGCACTTACGATTTTTCCTATTCTACCCATTGAAACTGCGTCCACATATAGCGAACATTTTTCAAGGCCCCCTACTTTTACAACGAACACTTTGGACACGGTCACGGTAAAAATATGGTGCATAAGATGCAAAAAAAAAGTTAGAACAGGCATTCTAAAGCACGAGAGAGGCGCGCGCTCGCGTGCCCCACTGCTGTTCACTCGCGACAACGATGTCATAGACCACGGCGAGCACCGTACGCAGATTTCGGAAGCTGCGAGCGAGGTCGCTCACTTTCCAGGCGTTTCTTCATTGGCAGACGGCAGTGAGGGAAAAAAAAATTTAAAAATTAGGAAGTAGCATGAAGCCTTGCGGTCAGCTGTCGCGTGGCAGCGTTTTCGACGCCGTTCTCTGCATCTACGACCGCCTACGATGAACCAAACAACGCCTTGGAGCGCAAGGAGCCATAAATGCAACAAGCGATAACTTTTTGTCACTTAAAGTTCACACCCACCGCCAGCTCACCGAAACCACAATGTGCCGCAAAAGGTGTTCTGTCTTTTCGGTAATGGAAGAGACCGGCCTACCGATGATTACGACTTCCGTGCGATTGCGACAATGCCTTCAAGGATAAAAAAGCAAAGGTGAGGTGGCTGCTGGCGACGAATGTGCCCTTATGACTAATCGCCAACAACCTTATCACAATCATCTGCAGCTATCTGCTCTGCTGCGCGTGTGGCGTAAACCGTGTGGGAGTAACCGCAGCACAAGCGCGCGATGCTGCCACTTGCAAGTTCGCCGCCCCGCGTCGTGCGAGTCCGCTTGCGCGTTGCTTGCAATATACTCATCTTCGTCGTGTTGAATGAACAGGCTACCCACCGCACCTGTGCACGGTCCGGAGTGACGCATGCACGAAGAATGCACAAGCGCACGCATACAGAAGCCAGCAAACGGCCCTGCGATAATGGCGTGAGCCGAGCAGGCGACGCGCTGCATGCAACTAGCCAGGGGTGATGGGCTCCACGTGGCGGCGCCGCGGTTTAGTGAAACGGCGTCACTTCACTGCATAGGTGGTTTAATTCACTAGTGAGCACGCAGCGGGCGTCGCTTAACACGGGAAAAGGCCTAACTTGTCACCGGAGGGGTCGCTAGCACTTTTTATTTAAGTACGCAGAAAAAGAAAACGGTTTGGTCACTAAGTGCACGTTTTTTAGGGCGAGTCCATATACAACGAACTACTGATATAACGACCACTTTTCGCGGCACTTTCGAGTTCGTTATAAACGGGTTCGACTGTATAACAAATGTACTCCACTTTCATGTTATGACAGGTTTCTATGAAAAAAGGATTAATTATCATTTTTTTCTTCTTGTTATTGTCCAAGCTTTACATTGTCGCTGCTCTTATCCCAAGAGAACCTGTCACAAGGTATGTTCAAGGAAGCAACAACATGCCTCAACCAAAACTTGCGTGCAATGGAACATAAATGGTGGCAGAATACTCACCAAAGCAGAGCTGCTGCACGGTAAGCCGTGCCATAATGTCCACCGTCTTGTTTGTGAAGTCCACGATAAAGTACTGCTCTTCCTGGGTGTTCAGCACTAGTTCGTGCTTCTGCACACAGAAGTAGTTGGCAATGCCAGACAAATGATTTTTTACTTCCGAGTCTCAGCAGCAAGCTTGAAACATCACACAATTGTGTGCCTGCAAATGAGCTTCGTCAGTGTACGCAGTATAACTGTGTATTTTAGGCTTGTGTGAATATTCGAACGCTTCAATATTTGAAAGAATATTACAGTATTCGAATTCGCTTCGATTCGAATTTAAATTATTGAAAATTTCGAAGTATTCGAGACTAACAAATAGATGTATATTAGTCCGCATGTAACCCCCTGTAAAGGTAGTTTCACTGCCGTGGAGGGGTGCTAAGTAGTGATGCAGAGCTATCGGTAAATGGACTATCGATAGTATCGATAGTTCTTTTTTAAACTATCGATACTATCGATAGTCCATTTACTGATAGTTCTGCATCACTACGGGACACCCATACACAGAACAAATAACAGAAAATATCGACAGTCATTTTTTTTTTTTAACTATCGATAGTGTAAAACTATCGATAATACCAGTATCCAAACAATCCATATTATCAAGAGTGCAATCGAATAGTACCATCAGGAGTATTGTGGCCGATAGTATAATCAATAGTGTTGTGAATAATTATGCTGGTGTTGGACGGCGATATTGCCAAATGATTTGCGATAGCCTACTATCGGCAGTACTCAGTTCGCTTAATTTATAAGCACTCTTCTGGCGAAAGAAATAAATTATTGCCGCAATCAAAATGCCGGAATATGTCCATAAATAAATTCGGATTCAAAAGTAACCAGTTCCACCTTATAATTAAAAATTTAGCTTTTGATAATTTTATTTTGAAACCACAAAATGCAATATAAAGTTTGAAGCCGCGCAGTTCCGCCAGACGTGACGACTTCCTTTCTGCTAAAGCTGGAACAGTTCAGCTTAATAATGTCAGCTAATCATTCTGCTGAAGGAACGCAAGCATGTCAACTTTCTTGCCCTTCTGCCTGCTTCTCCTGCTCCGCCATATCTCCTGCTCCACCACGCATTCGAAGAATAAAGTTTATGCTGCAATGAGTTCATGCGGCTGATTTTATACTATCGAATTGTACAGTGGTGAACTCTCATGTCTAGAACGAAGGAGCGTCGTGCTCGGTACTGCACGGGCGACATCTGCAGCCGCAAATACGCCATACCTGAGCATGCGCGGTGCCAATAGCGCGTGTGCGTTGAATTTTTTATCCTTGTTTATCACTGCGGGTGCAACAACTGCTTTGGCCGTCGAAAGCACCCTGAACGGTTAAATGAAAAAAAAAGCAAAAAAACGAAGTCCACCGTTTTCGGTATTATAGGATACCACGAACCGAGAATAAGTTCACAGTATAATAGGAGCCAATCCAGGCGACTGCGTTTTTTTTTTTTTCTTTTTGGTGCACACAGTTGACAGCACTTCTGATAGTCCAAAGCAATTATCGCAGCCACAGCGATAATCAAGGACGGAAACTGCAAGGCGGGCCCATCACTGGCGCCGCGCATGCTCAAAAAATTGGGCTGTTTCGAACTGCAGATATCGCTCGGTCTGTTCCGAGTGCGACACTCCATCGTTCTAGACATGTGTGTTGCCCACTGTACTTTCAAACTTACTATCGATAGCGCTATCGATAGTTTCTTGTACCATTGATAGTTCGATAGTCGCTCAACTATCGATAGTATCGATAGTACCATCGATGGTTCTGCATCACTAGTGCCAAGCCGTGAAAGCACCTATCCAGGGGTGCTATCGCGGAACGATTCTATTCCTTTTTCTATTCTTTTCACCGCCATTAGCCGTCTGTGATTGGTCGCGTCACGCGTTCCCGCCCCACTGCTGACGTAAGCTTCAACGTCACGTGGAAAAGAATTGGAATAGAAAAAGAAATCGTTCAGCGATAGCACCACCCGTCATGTGTCCACATTTAAACCCCCTGTAAAGGTGGTTTCACTGCAGTGAAGTGGTGCTAAGCCGTGAAAACACCTCATATGTGTATATAAGTCCACATGTAACCTCCTGTAAAGGTGGTTTCACTGCAGATAAGTGGTGGTAAGCCGTGAAAACACATATCCAGGGGAAATCCGCTTTTCCGCGAAGCCCCACTTCAAGATTAAATGAAGATATTACCCTCACATTGATTCATTCTTAAAGTTTAAAAGCTTGTTATACTGGCTTATACACTACGTATAGTAAACTTTAAAACGTAACATATTTTACGGGTTATCACTTGCATTCTACCGAAAGTCAAATCCTGCTACTATTCAAAGTTGTTTCCACTTCCTTTGAAGCAAAAAGAATGACATTTGCACAGGCCTTGTTTCAATTTTTAAAAAATATTGTGCAGGTTAGTTAGGTCATGACAAATCTGCCCATTTTTTAATAATATGTGATATATACTATTCGAATTCGATTCGAAATTATTCGACCAAAATCACTATTTGCTTGAACCCTAAAATTCACTATTCGCACAAGCCTAGTGTATTTTGCATAAGGCTTGCACTATAGCTTCTTGCCAAAAGCTGATGAAACGCTGCTTATGGAAAAATTACACGGGGAAGAATTTATGTTTGAAAGTTGTAGGAGCTACGCTGAAAATACTTTTAAAAACAGAGTGGCGGCACATAGATTTTAACGTGCCAGCCACTGCATAATAAAAGAACAGATTTCCAAATTCTTATCTGCCCATACATCACTAACGAGTGCAACCACATTCCTGCATAACTTAACAACATTGCAAATCATGACTCGTTTGTGTGAAAGCACTAGCTAACATAGCATGGTAAGGACACTATTTTTTAATAAAATGTAGTAAGGAGTAGTAAAATTTGAGTAAATTTTTATTGCGTAGTAAAATGTAGTAAATTTTCATTGGTGCACATTAAGGTGTAGTAAATATGAGTAAATTTTTATTGTGTAGTTATATGCAGTAAATTTTCATTGATGCACATTGATACCTTACTTTTTTGTGTTACTTTTTACTTCTGAACTACTAATTCTGGTATCTCTTCCCTCTGGCTTCAGCGTCATTTCCTATTGAACAATTTCCCATTCTCTCTGCGTTGCAATTCCACCGTAAGAGTACCTTAGAATAGTAAGTAAATGAACATGCTGCATCCCTACAGCACTTTCCTTTACAGTAAAAATGCAGGATCCAGAAAGCTAAAGACTAAAATTAAATCAAACGACTCCTTTGACATTTTAAGTAAATTAAGGTTGGTATAAACAATCCGTGGCAATGTGCCAATGACTACCAGTGCAGCAATATTTAAGGTTGTGATCACTACATTAAGAAAATGGATATAATTTTTTGTGCCCAATCGTGGGGGATGCGATAACTGAGTGAGTGCAAGCCTTTATTTGAGTGGATACAGTACAGCCAACCTGGCTGACGTGAGCTTGCAAAAAAGGCCCGTATTTCAAAAAATTACTCTTGCATAACATTGTGCCATCTAAATATTATGCCAACTACCAATTATTGTGCCATGCAATCATTTCACAAAATCGTGGATAAATACAAAATACGCAAACTTGTGCCATCAATGCCATCGCTCAGGAACTACGTCTAGAACCAAAGCTCTGGAGACGAAGCCTGCGCTGAATTAGGGCTGTTCATCCGTACAAATCTACAGACAAGTCTAGAGGAGTAAATAATGAGGTAGCACCAGTCTCATTAGCTTTAACAGCAACATACCAGTTCTTCAGAAAGTGCACGTGCGTACCTGTGGGTCGTAGTCGCGAATTCCATGGAAAGCTTCCAGGTAATGGGCGTACTTGGGCTCCTGCAACTTTTTCGTCTGTGTAGGATAAAACGAAATTCATCAATGCGATGGTCACATTGTCATCACTAGAAAGTCTGTCCGCATTTATGAGAATGTCACTTTTAGAGGGATACTGAACAAAACTTTTGCCACCAAGATTTTCACCTCAATTGAAAACTCCTGTGCTCAAATTGGTTAACGTCATTAACTCTGTGTGTAACAACATTGATAAGAAACTAAAATAGAGGATCAGTTGGGCACTCGTGGTGACCAGCGTAAGGGCAAGAAGATAGCAGTCATTCCTTATCTACATAGAACAGCGCACGAACTTAAACATGTAGGAATAGGCTCAATGTAGATGTGCTCTTCTCCACAAAAAATAAACTGCAGTCAATTTGTTCTCGCATCCACAGCGAACTTCCTCAATGCAGTGTAAAACACAAGAAAAAATGTGTAGACTATGCGTTGGGCGTGGTATACATGATCCCGCTTACCTGTGGAAAAGTATACCTACATTGGGCAGTTGGGACGCTGCATTAATGTACGTCTAAGAGAGCACCAGTCAGCAATTAAATCTTCAGGAACTTCACATCTGGCAGTACATTGCAGGGAGTGCAGCTACTATCCAGTTCTACACGAGAGTGAAATATTTTTTCGAAGTAGCAATCAGCTAACATGTGAGATGACCGAAGCTTGACTTGACTGACCGAAGGTCAGTCACCCTTCCGTTTTGTTTCTTGAAAAGGAGTTTGTTCTCCTTGACAGCAACTGTTGATAGTTTATCGCTTCAGTTGACTATTTTCATGTTTCACCTTTGCCTTGACACGCATGCGTCGGTCAGTTGTTTGTTGTATTTATATGCTTCCTTGTTCAATAAGTTCTTTCAGTTGCAAGTAGGCGCTTGTCCTATTGTCTTTCCTTTCGTCTTTGTCAGTGTGCGCTTTGAACAGAGATATCACGCAATTCTAGCCCAGTTATCGTTCCTCTGTACGTTCTCCGATTTGTATTCTGAAATTCGGACTGAAGCGCAGAACTACTGTATTTTGCGCGATTCTACTATTCTACAGGTTCAGCCATTTCTCAAATCCATCTAGACGCACATATTTTCACTTCCCGCTGTGTTGGTACATGTATTGAAGAGTACAGAGCAACCACACCTACCCAGCTTTGCTGGGGGGGGCAAGGCCGCTCCACGTGCGCGCTACTCTCATCAGCTGGAGCGGCCATGCGGCGCAGGTGCAATTACAGGTACAAGGGTTGTTTTTGCCATCTACCACAAGTATGCTGGCCTTTTTTTTTTTTTTTCCTTTTCCATTTGGTATTTTGCAGGCATGTCTGCTGCAGCGCATCAAGTTCAGGGGTGCTCGCCATTGCCTTTCCTGTAGACTGAAACACGACTCGATCACTGCTTTCGCTCGCTAACCGCGGCAAGCAAGAGAAGCCGCAGCGGATACATCCGTGGCGAGGCCACTGAGGTCACTGTATCCCTTTTCCATCTTTAGCTGTCATCTTGACTTCCCAACTTGTTATTTCTCTGCATTTCAAGCTTCCCTGGTATTCCTGAAACCAAGCCGACACTGCAGGTGTATCACGGCCAGAAACACCTGACAGTGAAATGGTTAAACTCAAGTGGGTAATCGCAGAAAAGCACTGACCCAGAGGTCGAGGTCATGACGGCTGGACATAACATCTGCCAAAGGGCTGGTGGCCTTGATGAGCACGCCGTCCACGTAACGAGAGATGGCGGGCACCAAGTGCGCCACATGTGTTGCAGTGCCGTCGTACTGCATCTGCCAGCTCACGTGGCCCGTTGATGCACTCAACAGCTGAAACTGAGTTAGCAAGAAAGCAAGGAATGACAAAAATGTGACTGCAAAGCTTGGCCACTATCATCACCATCATCCCATTTATATGTAGCAGTTCATTCAATAATCAACAGGTGATAATTCAGGAGGTTTACATTGCCATAAAAACATTAGCCTTGCAAAGACATAGGTGGACTCTTAAGCTTCGCCTTTAACAGTTGAACGCGATAGCGATATCTGCACAATCACACGCATATCGCACCCACATACATTATACCAATCCTTCCCAATTACTAGCCTGCCTTCGCTTCTCTGTGGAGACCTAAACTATGCCTTAACAAGGTGTGGGTTCGAGCTAGTTGGTACTCCATGATCAACTACTTCTTGCACAAAAAATTTCCAAGACAATGGACGAACCAACATGGATGGGCACAAGAAGGCAAACAAACACAGATTGCACCCGTCTGTGTTTGTTTTGTCCGCTGTCTTGGAAATTTTTGAGCAAGAAGTAGTTGATCATAAGCCATGCCACAAGAAAAGCCAAAGTCAAATGCCTCCGGCCCCCTATCTTTACTTACATCTACCTCGACTTTTCGCACCACGACGATTGCAGCTTTTTCGCTCACAACCTAAGATGCCAGCAAGGACAGCGACACCGAAATTTCTGCAAAATGAGCTCTTTAATGCCATCGTGCTAACAATACTGTAAGTAAGGTGTAATCTCCACCCAGAGGCGTGAGTTATGAGAGGGCGGGGGGCAGGGGAGTACTCACCTCTCCCCTCCCTTCACGACTTCTTTACGGGAAGTCTTACCCACCCAGGCCACATACCACAATTGTATTTTGTTCAAGACATGTAGTATAATGCTCAAATGAACGTTGCACCAGCGCCTCCTCTATTTCTTCAATGCCAGCCAGATGCACCCGATTCAGTCGTTCACCACCACCTCCTCTAGCCCTTTCCTACTCTCACCCATCACCTAGCCTTCGTGTGTGCTTTGCGTTCATGGGGGAGAGTACCCTTTAGGTCGTGCCTCACGACGGAAATCAGAAAAGAGTAATTTTTTGTTCAGTTGTGTACAGATCCATGGGACGGCGTCTTGCATCCTTCGTGTTCACTATGTTGGCGGTCACAGTGTTTTGAGATAGCGCGTTTCCATTTGTGGCGCTATGCGGGCAACCAATGGGTAAGCATCCCTGTGACGCTGCTGCATGCACTGCCTTTCAGAGGTGCCACACGAGCGCTGTGAGGTGGCGGCGGCTTTGCTTCAAGCCACAAAGAAGGAGCACGATGGAACAAATCTGACAGACGCATGATATTGGAGAAGGAAAGTGCGTCTATCGCATCTCCAGGGGAAAGCACTCGGATGCACGTGTGACGCAAGCAGCCGTACTTGTTATGTGGCGTCGCATCACGACCACTACCTGAACCAAGGCGGACTGACAGCTCCCACTGAGGAGCGAGCGTTTGCACTGGCATTGAAACAAATAAAGGCAGCGTTGGTTGCACAGACAGACTACCAAATTTTGATCACAGCAATTGCAGACTTGTGACACTCACATTATACTGTACGTATGCACTGAACATGGCGGTGAACAGGAGTCCAATACAAGAACAGCATAGTGCTAGAATGAAATTTTCAAGGGATATTACGATTGTTTGCTACAAGCAACATTTCGACATGCCCAGATTTGATAAACCAGGGATCGACTGTACACATGCCACCAGAGACACATGATCCCCAACAAGCAACTCACCAATGTGGCTCGAGATCGAGTCCCGTGGTCCGAGACGACAAACAGCTCGTACGTGCTGAATGCTGTGAAGTGGCCGGCAACCACGCTCCTACGAAGAGACACTTAAAAATTCAGTGGGCCTTTCAGGCAAGTGCTAAAGTTGAGTGTAACACATTGCATTGGGCTCACAGTGTAACAGTACATTGCAACAATTCTATTGCTCAGCTTCTGTTCGTGACTATCAGCAAACTAACATCCCAGGAGTTTATCACAGGTGCATCTGAATTTCAGAGGAGCCCATTTTCAGCACGCTTCAAATATCTGAACAAATATTGCAGCATCTGAATTCCCAATGTTTGAAACTACCGTATTTACACGATTGTCAGTCAACTCGAATGTAGGTCGACCGCCCCTCTAAATCGCTGGCAAAAAGAAAAAAGCTCTAGTTTCGGTTTTGATTGTAAGTCAACCCACCTCACCTTCAGATTTCAAATTTAAATAAAATGGGTCGACCTACAATCGTGTAGATACGGTAACATTATTCGATAACCTTGTGACTGCTGGCACTAAGTTCCGGACTGTGATCAAATCACAAGTCTCTCTAATCGTACCTACACTTGTTTTCTCGATGTAGTAAACAGCTCATGAAAATGTCAAGGTCACCAGGAAGCCAATGTCAACATACATGATCGTATCCCAAATACGTGTGCTCAAAAATATTCCTCAGCTCTTCGGGAAACCCAGCCACGTATACTTCCAAGTGGACAATGCAGAAAGAACTGCAGCTCACGCGGCAAGGAGTTTCGCTTGTTTCCATGAGGGTATCTGGCTGTTCAAGCGTTCAATTTTGCAATCTTCGGGCATCTTCGGGTTGTCGCGGGATTCCAACACACGTGACCGCAACAATGTTTTATGACTAAGACCAGAACTGGCTGGCTGATCTCTGGCTGCCAGCGAGCTACCAGAAGTCCGAAAATCGAAGAGCCCCAGTGTTACCTGACGGGCGAGTCCAGCTTGAGGTCCGTGCTCCAGCGCTGGTGATAGTCAACACCAGAAAGCTTGAGCAGCTTGCCATGGCCCCAGGCCAGGATTAGAGAGGGCTCCTCGTCCTCTTGAAGCACTACAAGCTGCAGGCCATGCCCACTGGCAGACTTGCCCTTGCTGCCAACACAAGGGACTACAGTCAAGATGATGGCAAGTCGAACCGTAACAGTAACATTTCGGCAGCGAAATGCAACGAAGATCAAAACAAAAGAACAAAGAGCTTAGAATAACACAGAGCTGAGCTAGTTGGTACGTACTCATGCTAAAAGACAGGGCGCGCAAACACGGACACCGTGACTTTCTTCTTGTGTCCGTGTTTGCACGCTCCGTCTTTTAGAATGAGCACAAGAAGAGCACTCAGACTGCTAAGGGCCTAATCAGTGTCATTTTTGTGGGAGTCAACCCAAGAAAACTATAGTCGGTCACAAACTAAGGAAAAAAGCTGATAGAATCGCAGCGGACCTGCCCTTCACCTGTGAACAGGGTTGCCGTTGGAGGCTACCTTGGGCCAAATTAGCTACTTTACGACACCGTCTGGCGACCAAAATATCAGGTTGGCTCCATGGCTACTTTCTAGCTAATTTTTGAACTTCTGTTTTGGCACATTAAGTAGCCAATTTCCGAATTATTTGCAGTGAAAATGCCCTGTCTCTAAGCTTTTCTGTCGTATCAGCCGATGCACGTGGCGTCCTTTACTACACTAGCAGGCTGCTGTGCGTCAAGGCACCCTGAAGCAACATGCGGTGCACCTGCAAATACAGAGTGATGAAGTTGTGTGCATGTCGGCAAACGCCTGGCTCGCACACTACTCACGACTATAGGTCGGCGAACTCACTCATGAGTCGACTTGCTCAGACTCAGATCGACCCGTGAGTCTGAGACTGAGTGAGTACGGGTGAGTAATATTTTGGTGAGTTTGAGTTCGAGTGAGCACGGTTCAAGAAAATCTTCGTGAGTGTGAGTCCGGCTCAGAAAAATTTTGGTGAGTGGGTCCGAGTGAGTCTAAAGTGCAAGGTGTGTTTCTTTAGTGAGTCTGAGTGAGTTCAACTTTTTTGCCGACCTATGGTGCTATCTACTCATCTTCACCATTACTATCAGCCTTACCTGAGTTCACCTTTATACTCCCATCTACTCACACATATTCCAAAGCAGTATCGTTCATACACCATTTAAATATTTATGGATCAGAGGCGTGAATTACATAAGGGGGTGCCTTGGCCTCCCGCCGCCAACTCCTCCAGGGAAGTTCTTGATAAATATATCTGATGTTGTCATCTCTTTCAAGAAAAATGTCCTTAATCATTTCAAACCACTCATAACTCGTACTCGGAGGTACTTTATCAAAAGGCACCCAGAATAGCAGCGATTAAAGGACATTGACACCATGGTCGAAAAAGCTGATTCGAGGCTAATGGACTCATGTCGACTCAGTCGGACTCACTCAGACTCAGATCAAGCCGTGAGTCTGAGTGAGTCCGGGTGAGTAAGCCGTGAGTCTGAGTGAATCCGGGTGAGTAATACTTTGGTGAGTTTGAGTCCGAGTGAGTCCAGCTGAAGAAAATTTTCATGAGTGTGAGTCCAAGTGGGTCCGGCTGAAAAATATTTTGGTAAGTGTGAGTGCCAGTGAACCCTGAGCACAATATATATTTCATGAGTGAGTCTGAGTGAGCTCCACAGTTTTTGCCAACCCATGCGACACCCACCATGTATGCTGATTGTATGCACAAGTTTGTAATTCTGATAAACAGCGCATGTCAACTTTACAAAAACAGCGGTCAGCAACAAAATGAAGCTAGACTGTTCAGCTTCAATCAGATTTCACCATCTGAAGCTGGAGTGCTATTATGTAAACTCTACTAATCAAATTCGGTCTGCCGCTTCATGGAAAAACTGCTTCAACGTTTAATGTTCCTGCTGACTTGATGACTGGAGCGTTCCAATACCACTCTGCATCTGGCAAGAAATCTAACTGTTCTATGTAGACTACCGTATTTACTCGCATAATAGGCGCACTCGCATAATAGGCGCACCCCCAGTTTGGTGGCGAGAAATCAGTTTTTTTTTATTTCCGCGCATAAAAGGCGCACCCTGAACTTGGCCGTGATCAGTAGTTCTGTACCGTATTTGCACGGTTGCAATTCGACGCCGCTACGTTAACTGGAGCGAGGAAAAAGAAAATAAGAAAGACCGCGGCAGCGCTGCGCCAGCTGCGCGGGCCCGCCAAGTGAGGAAGAAGGGGCGGTTGCCTAGGCGTCGGAGTAACCTTTGCACCGGCGTGGCGTCGGCCGCTTGCCGGCCGAGCACGCTCCGCGTGGAACGTGCGATCGCGTCCTTATCAAGTGCGCTTCGAGTTTCCTGTTGGGAAAAGCGTCGTCGCGCTTTTTCTACCTCGTCCGCAAATTTAAAAGCTTTTCGGCTTTCCGACGCAAACTTTCGCCTTTGCTGCCAATACGCGGACTTGCACAAGCTCGGCGGACTTCTGTCACAGCTGATATCCCGGCCGCGAACCTTAACATCGTATCACGCGCGCTGCTCTTGAATCAGTGCTTGAGTGCGATCTTCTCTACGCCCAATCTTCATGTTGTCTTGTACAAACTTCCCGCGACAACATGTCGAACCAACGTTACTAGATCAAGATCTAGTAATGTTGATGCCGAACCGTACGCTAGGCCTAATCAGCGTTGGTTGCTTTTCGGTGGCGGTCGCGGGCGATCAAAGTTGCGGTTTTGTACGGAATCAACGTAACTCTTTGCGGTCGCTCTACTTGAAGGAAAGGGGGCATGGGTGGCGACTGTAACACGCGAATGGTGGTTCGCGATTCGATGTCTTCGACATGGGGTGCGAGCCCGTGAAATCGAACGATCGGTACCGTTCAGAGCACAAAATTTCGGTCGTGATGAAACGTAATCGGTGAATTTCCGCGATGGCGCTTTCTTTTCGTACGTTTTTTTTTCCCGCATTCATTTTGTAGGCAACGCGGGTCTTTCGATGTTAATTTTTGGAAATTTGAATGCTTGTAAGACATCACAACGCATGCCTCGATTCTCGGACACGCGAGACTGCATGCTCAACACGTTTTGCGCTAGTGTAGCCTATGAAAAAGGTTGTTTCGGCTGTAGTGCGGATATTCGTGACTTCGGTGATTTGCGTTATCAGCCGTCTAGGCTGTAGTCGGAAATAAAGTTTTCGGAAATTTTACCCCGCGTAATAGGCGCACCCCGAACTTGGAGCCGGATTTTCTGGAAAAAAAGCGCGCCTATTATGCGAGTAAATACGGTATATACAAATTCGCTGATTTTATCACGATCCTTTCATTTACTTGCAGTTTATCAGTGCCTTGAAGACCAAGCAAGAAGGAAAAAAGCTGTGCCATTATTTCTATGGTCTTGATTAATCAAAATGGTATTATTTATTGTTTAATAATAAAAACTACACTCATAATACCGCTTCTGCTCTATTTGGCTACAAATCTGGCGACAAAATTGAATGGCGTGGCTACTTCAGCTACTTTTAGCGTGAATTCCCGCTCCTTTTTATATCTATACCCAGCGGCAACCCTACCTGTGAAAGACAATCAAGCTAGCTGGTTTTTGCCTGAACCATAAGTACTTTTTCTTGGTGAATGTAAATACTATGCATATTAAGAGTTAAACGGTTTGTAGCTACAACCTAAATTGTTACATTTGGCTGAGCAGTGATGTCAGAATCCCTGACGAAATTTACCATGACGTTCAGGTTTCCACCCTAAAACAAGTCACACAAACGTGTCTCTATGGGAAAGTTGATTACAGTGAAACCTCGATAATACGTACCTGCCGGGAATGGCAGCCTAACTACGCACAAAACGTACGTACTACGCAAATTTGCATCTCCTGACGTGTGTCATCATCGCCAACAAAGAAATAAATACAGTGCCACAGCAAATATATTGCCTCAAGTGCTCACCACAATGCCATTTCTTTCTTTTTGCCAAGGTGCAGAAAAGATTTTGTCACTCTCGCACAACCATCTGATAGCACGCGGTGGCGACGCCAAGGAGCATTTCGAAACTACTATGGGGTCTGGGATACGCAGCGTGGTAGAGGGACAGAACGGACATAATCGACTGTCCGCGATACATGTGTTTCGCGGTCTGCTTCCAAGCGAAAACTGACGCAGTTTTCTTTAAACACGGTACGGCCGCACAGAGAGCCAAATCATCTACTGGCTAGTTGCGTGCAGCGCTTCGCCTACTCGGTGCGCGTCGTGAACCGATCCGCTTGCTGTAGAATATGCTCACTCCGCTTCAGGCCGTGCACAGATGCGGTGAGTAGCCTGTTCGGCTAAAGCGGTGATGACGAGTTTTCTGCAACCGATGCGCACTCCACGATGCTCTAGCAGTCCTGGCAGCAGACAGAGGCACTTTCGTGCAGTATAGTTACAACAGCGCTAGCTTACTGTACCGTGCGCGTGTTAGCGTCAATACAGGAAGGTTTCTCTTTGCCCACGACCCGCAACGCTAAACTCTACGACAGCGAGCTGCTTGCGTTTCTGCAAAGTGGTGTGTGCTTGAACAAGGTCCCGCACAACAAGGCGGCAGCGATGGGCTGCCCAGCGCTTTCAGGTAGTCGCCTATTAAAAGTGTGCAGTACACTTGAAGCGCCGCTATGCCACACACATTCCCGGGCAGATAGCTGGGGATGCTTACTGTGATAAGGCTTTTCGCCGGCGTAATTATACCGGCGCGTTTGTTGGCGGTCGCCACCTTGCCTTCGCTTTTCCCCCTATGATTACCCGCAAAGGCACTGCCGCAATCGCGCGGAAGTCGGAATAGTTGATCGGCTGATGTCCACTTGTCAAAATGACGGAAAACCTTTTGCGGCACATTGTGGTGTCTGCAAGTTGAGCGGCGTTGCTTTTATGGTGCAAAATGTTATCGCTGTATGCAGTTGGTACGCACTAACCGGTAGGCACGACAAACCACTACGGCTTAAGCTGTTCGCAAATGCATTATAGTATCTATGAGACTAGGCCGGGGATTCGTCGCAACTACGTTTTAACCGTTAGTACTTTTAAATGGTACGTACTAACGAGGTTTGTCTGTATATGAAACACTCGAGAAGTGCTTGACGTCACAAAAAAGGGTAAGCGCTATTGGACGGAGCATTTATGCAACTTATGTATGGAATAGACAGCAATGGCTGTGGCTGGCGCTGACACTTCTTTCTTTGTTTGTAGCCAAGTATGTGCTCTGGGGCTTCGATTGCCAAAAAACTAGGGGGCATGCGAATATTCGAAATTTTGAATATTTTTCTAATAGTGTTTGCTATTCGATTTGCACCGAAATTTTACTATTCGAACTTCCCAAAGACAAATACAGTCAATGTCGAATAAAACTCGTTCTTGGCCTAGTGTGTTCGACATGCTTGAAATCGAAAGGCTGCGCGAAGATAAGACACGTTAACAAGCGAGGGCACAGGCACAAGTGCAAACTCACACTGCTTTATACATTTTCTATGTCATTGACAGTCAATGTCGAATTCGCAGTGGCCCCTTCAAGTTTTCATTACGCTTCACCCCATCACACTCTCGTATTGCGGCAAAGCTGCCTTTCAGGCTCTGCTACGGTCGCAAATGTATTGAACGTAGAAAATGCCGGTTCCAACATGGAGATGATAGATGTGCACAGGTGGGGACTCAATTAATGCTGTTTTGGACCTGAAATTTGGGCAGGAAGTCCGAAAAATCGAACGCTGAAGATTTTAAGCATTCAAAATTCCAGATCTTATATATTGACGTCTACGAGACAGATATGAAATCCCAGACTTGAAGGCAGCGCATCCTTGTCCGCCACATCAGTTGGGCTTCCACAGAAGTTGAAAGACGAGGAGAGGCTGAGGAAATAGCATCTCTGCCTTTCATGTGTAAAGTCTTGTCAGCAACAATTTGGTTGCACCAAATCATGAACATACCAAATATAATTTGGCCTCTGTATTGCCTCATTCTTGGTAAGACAACTATGAAACACCACCCCGCCAGCGCTTCACCAACCTAGCCAAAAGAAACACTTCCATGTTGCTATCTCATAAGAATATGCTTAGGAATCCTCTCCCACTTTTTTTTTTCTGCAATTTCACTACGAAGTATTTGAACAATATTCTACAAATATTTGAGAAATATTCGATTCAATTCGCACTCACACTTCAATATTTTGAATTCGCTTCGCACCCAAAGTTTGGCTATTCACACAGCTCTACAAAAAACACAAACGATTACAAGGCACACAATTGTGGTGAGCTGCGGGTGAGTTTTGACTACCTCAGGCTCTTTAAAGTCCACCCAGACATTAGCCTAGAGGTGTTTTTGAATTTGGTCCCTCCTTCCCATCCCTCCGCCAAAACGAGGCTATCATGGCCAGGAAATGATCTCGTGCAAGAGTATAGCTACAAAGCTACCACTGTGAGTCAGCAACTGAAGTTAGTTTTTCCCCAGTCAACGCAGTGTCAACTTTTTTCAAGGCTGCCAGGTTCGCAATGTTGTGTGCATGTGAATAATACCGTAAGCATCATGCCAAGCCCGGGAGTACAGACCCTGTCAGTCCGTATCCACTAAGCGTCATTACTAGGCTTGTGCGAATATTCAAAGCATTCGAATATTCGAACGAATATTACTGTATTCGAATTTATATTGTTGAAAAATTCGAAGTATTCGCAATGAACGAATAGATGTATATTAGTCCGGATGTAACCCCTGTAAAGGTGGTTTCACTGCAGTGGAGGGATGCTAAGCCGTGAAAGCACCTATCCAGGCGTTTATTAGTCAGCGTGTAACCCCCCTGTAAAGGTGGTTTCACTGCAGTGAAGGGGTGCTAAGCCGTGAAAACACTTATCCACTGCCGCGAAGCCCCACTTCAAGGTTAAATGAACACGTTACCCTCCAGGGTTGCCAGATCCTCGAAGAGAAAAAGAGCCACAAAATTAAGCAAAGTAGCCAGAACAGTAGCCAACTGGCAGCCGTTATTTTATTTTGGAGCCGGAAAAGTAGCCAAACGTGATTTCAGTTTAGCTGATTTATCACCATGTTCCGACACCTAAATATATAAAAAATATACGTCACAACAATGTTTATCACATCGCAATAGAGTAAAAAAAAGACCAGGTGACTGGAGGAGGCATTAAGACTAGAACATTGGCAATTAATGCTGCAGCGACAGTCAAGTGTACATATCGAGTTCACTTTTCCCAGCATTCCCCGCGGCACTAAATGTAGAGCTCGTAACCCCTTTCAGACGTAGTCCAAATCTGATCCTGATGATCGCGAGGAGAAGTTCGTGCGACATTCTATTCCTTAAGTCGCTTTTTGAGAGAGCCACAGCAGAAAACACTCGCTCCGCTTCAAAGAGTTTCATTGCGCCGTCAGCAATGTCTTGTATACGATTAGCGCCTGATGTATACTTCGTCTTTGTTTACAGATCACGCAAACAACCTAGACGCATGCACGTAAGAAACACATGCAGTGCATCTCGCGGGCACACAGTAATAAAAAACGAGCCTGTCTTTTTCGAATAAATAAAATAGAACAGTTCGACGTAACAAAAGTCATGGCTGACTAGTGCAACAGCGTCGACAGTGCAAATAGCAAACCAGAATGAAAAATGCCCGCAAAAACAGTGAGATGCGTGCGAATTGCGCAAGGCTTCTACGAGCCGCGCGCATCCACTTTTCGCCAACGTTCGTCGTTGGTGGCGCCACCTGTACAGCTCAAAGCAGTAATGCAAGAGGTGGATAGCGGATAGAAAGCATGAACGAGTTTCCCGCCAGCTACTTTACAGTGCTGCCTAACTTAGACGAGTTCCATTAATAATGTGAAAAGCATGGCGGCCGTGATGCGTTTCGGGCGCACGCAATTGCTTGCGGTATACAGAGTACACAAAAGCCATTACACCGAGGGAGGCGCAGCCGGCAGTGCGAATGAACATTTATTTTTTGATAGTTGCGCTAGGTCTTAGCGTATATTAACTGTTGATGCCAGTGCCAGAATACTAGCCAAAAAGTAGCCAAGTAGCCACCGTCATTTTTTTGTCGCAGCGGCCTTTTAAAAGTAGCCAATTTGGCGTAAAGTAGCCAAATCTGGCAACCCTGTTACCCTCACATCGATTCATCATTTTTCAAGTTTAAAAGCTTGTTATACCATCTTAAATGCTCTAAGTATAGTAAATTTTAAAACGTAACATATTTTCCAGATTATCACTTGCATTCTACCGAAAGTCAAATCCTGCTACTGTTTTTCCACTTCCTTTTAACCAAAAAGAATGGCATTTGCACAGGCCTTGTTTCAATTTGTAAAAAATATTGTGCAGGTTAGTTGGGTCATGACAAATACGCCCATTTTTTTAATAATATGTGATATATATGTATACTATTCGAATTCGATTCGAAGTTATTCGACCAAAATCAATATTCGCTTCGAATTCGCTTGGAGCCTAAAATTCACTATTCGTACAATCCTAGTCATTACGTGTCTTTGATGATGAAATGAATCCTGATTGATTGATTGATTGATTGATTGATATTCTTGAAGTTTCACTTAGAGCAATTACACATTGGTAGCAAGGGTAGGTGGCGGTGCAACGCGGAAGTCTGAATGATTGCGCATTACACAGCATTCACACATGACACAACATCACAGTGTTCTTATGCTTGCATATGGTCACTCACCTCCACATCACATGTGTAGTGGCTTCGCCTTCTGTCCGGTTGACCGAGGACAGCCGACTTAATGCCACCTTCAATAGTATGCCTACATGGAGAACATGAAACACGTCAGGCATCACTACGTATCGAAATAATTTTCTGGCATAATGCGCTGCGGTTACACGTTTCCTGAAGTGAAAGGCATCGTTCGACAGACTCCTACAGTGCTATGAATCCATTTTCACCGGTAAGGACACCTCTTGACGACTCTTGGCAAACGAGATGTCATGCTGGGATTTCACTTGTGAATGTTCAACATATTAAACCTTTGTTCAAATAGGTTCAAAACAAGCCTTCTTGGATTACTACATACAGTTCTCATTCTACATTAATGCTACATACTGATTTACTTTGTAACTTTCACAGTTTAGGAAAAGGCACATGAAATGTTTGATATTTTAAAAACTACATAATGCACTGGAAGAATAATTGTGCATTTGAAGTTAGCACACATACATAGATAAACTCAGCATGTTTAATCAAAATCAATGAACTGAAAAAAGAAAGTCTGAAGAGCAGGGTCTCCATTTTTATGACAGACACCTTCACACCATCGAGTTTCCTACGATATTTACTAGAGGGAACTGTGGCACTAGTGTCTATGGGAGCTGCAACGCATGGTGCTTTAGCCAGCATGGGAATGATGGGTAGTACATGGATTTGTCTAAGACTTGTACTTGCGACTCCGTTTGGCTCTGTGTGGAACTGCTCTGTCGCAAGACGAAGTTCAGAAAGTGCTCCCGCAGTTCCACTTAACAACCTTAACATTTTAAGGCTCAAGAATTCAAATTGACTCACAAAGTTCACAATGATCCTTTCTTTTATCCAAAACAAACGCCAGAACACAACAATCAACTAATTCGCCCAACTGTCCCTGCTAATTCACAACAATAAACAAAGCCACAAGTGCGTTGGTAGCCGCAAGCATGAAGATTAGGCGAATCCATGTACTACCTATCATTCCCATGGCGGCTGAACCATCGCAGCACCAGCATTCCCTCCTAAATAATTCTGGGAAACTCTATGCTTCCCACACATAAGGGCATGCATGTCTATTTCAATGTGTATGTGTGTGAATGTGCCTCTCCTTTAAGAGCGCTGCTTCATCAATTTCTTTCACCATTTATCAAACTCCGTCACACGCATACTTTTGTTGTCGTGCGTGAGGCAGTGCACGAAGACGTCGACGTGGTGTGAAATGTTTCGGCCGTGCTCCAGTGAACCGAGGATGCGCGGCATGTTTTGACACAGCGGAAGCAGCAGGGGCGCCTTCAGCAGGCGCCCGTCGTCCTGGGAGACCAGTGCCAGTGCCCTCTCCACCTTGGACACTGAAAACGGTTCGGCGCTCGGTTTCTCGACCTGCAGGAAAACACACAAAGCTCACCTAATTGGCCATACCGATGTGGGATTAAACTGTCTCAGTGCCTTAACATTGGTCTTGCGGACAAAAATACATACCACCAGAAAATGGACTTTCTGAAGCTTTTTGTTTTTTCTCGCAATCTAGACATCCAGGAGAATCTATTGCTGCAATAACAGCACATTCTGATCATTACTTATTGTTATTGCACTCTAAAGTCAGCTTTATCACCGCTTTCACTCACAAGCACTCCCCTAAATGGAGGCACTTTTCTCCTATATGCTGTGCTCTTACCCACGTTATCTTTTGGTGTAGTCGTCAGATTTCGATTATTATTTCTGCAATTGAAACCTTACGAGTACCTACACACTACAAAAACAATAAATTATATCTGTTATGAAACAACATTTCATTGGGCAACACAACTGACAAAAATTCCGGGGTCCCCAACCACCACATTACACATGGCAATAAATTGGATAGAACTAAAATTAAAGCGATGGTCTAGTTGTGATCTCTGATTGTTCTAGAATACGCCCACATAAATTATTCTAGGATATTTAACGATAAAAGTGTGGAAAATATTGGCAAATCAATTTTCAAAATATAATATTTATATTTAAAGGGGTCGTGAAACGTTTTCCGAAAATTTTCAACTACGTGTGTATTAAGAATTCTGGCCGTCCATTCAATACTATACCTCGACTCATTTCATTGTCCGGGTTCATTTAATAGCTATAAAAGCGCAGTTTCGATTACCTGATCACGTTCGCCACAACTGTACAGCTGACGTCACTTTAAGTGAGCCAATGAAAAGTCTCTGTCGTTCACAAAACATGGTGACGTAGCGATGTTTGCTGAGCCATAGTTGACCGAGGTTCGGAGCATCATACCGTTTCGATTGCGGCGCCGCAAAGCCAGTAAAGCCGTCACGAACGTTGTTTCCACTTTGATAAGTTGTGCGGCACTTTCTGACGACGCACACGGTAGGCATAGCAAGGACTAAGCCACCCAAAACATGCCGTAAAACACAACCTAACGCAACCAATAAGAAAAACACTGGGACGCTGCACCGAGCTAGCGAAGGCAACATGTGACGGAGCCCGGATGTACTTGAAAGCTGAACCAAGCAGACCGTTTGCTGTACTTCCACAGTAAACACAGCTGAGCTCAAAAATTGCTGTGTTATTTTTTAAATGCGAATGCATTTCTTAGTCGGGCTATGTCAGGCATCCGGCGTTGTGCGGCGTTGTCCGCAGCGGCGCGGTTATCTCTCCGCTCTCACTCCCTCTCCCATAGCAACAGCTGCGGGCGCGCACGCTTATCCTCGCCCCCTAGCAACCGGAGCATGTGGTGCGAGAGAGTGTAGGAGAGGGTAGGTGCAGTGCTTCGCCGCTCCTTCTCTCGCCGTTCGCTCTCTCTCTTCCCTGCGCCCCCACTCTCCCGTCCGCTCGCCCCACTCTCCCGTCCGCTCGCGCCTCACTCTCGACCGTTCACTGGCTGGGCGCCTCTCAAGGCAATGGCAGAAGTCGATGTCGGCGCAAGAAATGCATTCGCATTTCCTCACGATTCCCTTCGGGGAGGTGGGGCATTTTTTTTACTTTCCTAGGTTCTATAAATCTATCATTTTGGAGCAAAAAACACCTAACACTCTGTTTCTAACTTCTCTTACCGTGACGTTTCACTGACGTCACACGTTAGTGCCTATGGCGGCCAGTAGTGCCGCATGGTCGCTTACGAACTTAAAAAAAACTGCAATTTCAAACAGGTGTCATTAATCATAGACTGCATATTGCGCCAAAATATTTCGGAATCGGCATGTCTAATCCTTAGTGAAGCATGGAAAATTACAATCGGGCAGCGTCAGTTTCGTTTCACGACCCCTTTAAAACCAATTCAGATAAGAAAAAATGAAGTGCATATCTGCTTTTAGCTTGCAAAAGTACACTTTGCCAAAGAATTTCCTCCGTGTATGATAAAAGCTAAATATTTCTTTTAAAAAGACCAGTGTCTCCCCTTAATAAAGAGAAATTGTGGGCCGCTTGAATCCAAAGTTCGCCATAGTGCATCTAGAGGCCTGGTATTCAGTGTCTGTCTCGTTCATAGAAAATGAACAAAAGCGCAGGACAAAAGGACAGAGACAGATCAAGCTTGGTTTGTCCAGTCTGATATGTGCGTGAGTGTGCCATCGATAGCACTCCTCACCAAGGGACTTGCATATTTTTCACGTGGATCTTGGTTTTTCATTTTTTCCCATTATTACACAAAAATGTTAACCTTGTCACTGTTCTCCTCTCCCTCAGATCCTTTTATGATCCATGTGCACATATATACTCCCTTGTTCGGAATAAAGCTTTGGGAGTAAACAGCAATTGGTCCGTCTCTGTCCTTTAGCCCTGTGCTTCACGCTGTTTTTCGTTTTCTTTGCACATGTACCAACCATCCCAAATAAGCACTCTAGTTCCATGTGCACATATATACTCTCTTGTTCGGAATGAAGCTTTGGGAGTAAACAACACTTGGTCAGTCTCTGTCCTTTAGTCCTGTGCTTCGCGCTGTTTTAGGGGCGAAGCTCCTTAGGGTGTGGGTCTGTCCCTCCTCTGTAGTAGTAGTAGTAGTAGTAGTAGTAGTAGTAGTAGTAGTAGTAGTAGTAGTAGTAGTAGTAGGTAGGTAGCCACGTATAGTGGACTGTATCCTCTCCACGTGATAAAGATGACGATGACGCAGTATAGTGGAATGTACCCACTACATGTGATAACGATGAAGTATAAGCGCGTTCCAGTATAGTGGAATGTAAGCGCGTTCCAGACCACACTTTCTGCCATGGATGAAAACGATCGAACTTCGCCCACTCATCATCATTCACTTTGTGGATATGGCGTGATTTTTTTCGTTTTCTTTGCACATGTACCAACCGTCTCAAATAAGCACTCTAGTTCCATGTGCACATACAGTCGAAGTCCGATTTCTCGGACGCCCGAAATTCCGGACATGCCCGATTTCCCGGACTCATCTGCAGCACCGTCAAGTTTCCCATAGAGTCAATGTATTAAAAAGTCTGAAATTTCGGACGCTTATAGCCTTCGCTGTCCGATTTTCCGGACTTTTTACCGCTAACCGCCGACTCGAAGTCGCCATTAATGCCGCCATTTTGTTTTTCTCGTATCCTCGAACCCCCCTACTCGCACGATGGACTCCGAAACAGCGCGCCGGCGCGCTATCTCGGAGGCTATGCTCGCACCGCCGGAACAGGTGTGGCCAGCCGCACCGCACCGCGGCTACCGTACCCTCGCCACAATCTAGCACACGCCAATCCGTTGCCAGCCGTAGCTTAGCCAGACCTCGCTGTGTTCATCAGGTGTTCATTCACGTATTGTTTTGTAAGCTCTGCGGTAGATTGTGTGCTGCTGCGCGCTGTCGGCGCTATCTTCAGCGTTCGCGTGTCCCGATCTTCAACATTCGCCGTTGACAGCGATGGCACCGACTGCTCCTTCGTCTTCGTCCGCGCCTTCGAAGCGCACAAATCCCCCCTCGTAACGCAAGAGACTCTCCGGAACTGTTTTCGCGGACGTTGCCTTCGACGACGCGCTGCCGGCGTTTCGATTCCAGCCGGGGTAACCTTTGAGGGCTTCGCCGACGCTGACGAAGACCACGAGCTCTGTGCGGAATTGACCGATGACAAAATCGTTCAGGATTCCGAAGACTCGGACACCGAGAACGACGAGGCAGCGCCTACACAGCCGACGAGCTCGGAGTTGACGCGAGCACTGATGACACTGTGATTGATCAGACAACGTGACGTTAGCTGAAATTGAGGCAGACATCATCGCGGGCTAGCGGAACGCCATGCAAAAGAAAATAAGCGACTTCATTGAGCCAAAGTGCTGACCAATGAGGTAGCGCCGGCTACGCCGGATTTTTTTTTTTTTTATAAACGACTCTTTTTAGAGCCACCTAAACGATGCATTCGCTGAATTGCAATGGGAATCCAGTACTCCGGCCGTGACCCTCGCCGTCAGAGATAAATAACTATAAAAAAGTGCGTTTTCGCGTGCATTCGTTTTTCCGGACTGCCCGATTTTCCGCACGTTTTCGCGGTCCCTTGAGGGTCCGGGAAATCGGACGTCGACTCCCTTGTTCGGAATAAAGCTTTGGGAGTAAACAAACTTGGTCCGTCTCTGTCCTTTAGTCCTGTGCTTCGCGCTGTTTTTCGTTTTTTTTGCACATGTACCAACCGTTCCAAATAAGCACTCTACAGTGAAACCTCGGTGATACGAATCTCATGGGACCAACAAAAATATTCGCATCACCCGAAAGCATTGAAATTTACCATGCGACAAAAGAAAGCTGGCGTACATTTTCATTTATTGTTTTTCAGGGCCGTAGCAACGTCAAGAAGAACTCTGAATGATTGTCAGTCAAGTTTTTAGATGTTGCAAATCATACCAGCACTCGTAAATATACAGCCCATACGTGCGAGTTTAAATAAAATGAAGGAGCTCCATTGTGGCCCGTGACAGGAGTAGCCTCTTCCAAATTTTAGTATGCGTTTTCGCACGACACCGGAGTACTGCGGCGAAAGTAAGGGAGAAGCGCTTTGGCGCGATAGATCAAGGCCACAAAATTTCAGAATCACGGTCCTATGCTATCATTTTCTTATCGCGGAGGTGCCGGGGATGTTTTTTGGGAGATTTACGGCCGTGCCCGCACAAGTGCGACCTCAACAGTCGCGCATGTTGACGTTATGAGGCCTGACTCCTTCGCCAAGACCGTCCTCTCCTTCTTTCTGACGATTCGCTTGCGTTCCCGCACTCGCACGTGCTTGGCCTGTGTTCCGCGACAGCGCGGAGAGCACCTCTTCGTACCTGGGTGGTAGCGTACGTCCGTATCAAACGTCGCGGGGTGAAAATCGGTTCGCAACGACCGTACACCATTACATTACTGACCAATGGGTCCTGGCTGGGACCAAAGAAAAATTCGTATCACCCCGAAATTCGTATGAGCTGTGATCGTATCACCGAGGTTTCACTGTAGTTCCATGTGCCCATATATACTCCCTTGTTCGAAATAAAGCTTTGGGAGTAAACAGCACTTGGTCCGTCTCTGTCCTTTAGTCCTGCTTCGCGCTGTTTTTCGTTTTCTTTGCACATGTACCAACCATCCCAAATAAGCACTCTAGTTCCATGTGCACATATATACTCCCTTGTTCGGAATAAAGCTTTGGAAGTAAACAGCACTTGGTCTGTCTCTGTCCTTTAGTCCTGTGCTTCGCGCTGTTTTTCGTTTTCTTTGCACATGTACCAACTGTCCCAAATAAGCACTCTAGTACCATGTGCACATATATACTCCCTTGTTCGGAATAAAGCTTTGGGAGTAAACAGCACTTGGTCTGTCTCTGTCCTTTAGTCCTGTGCTTCGCGCTGTTTTTCGTTTTCTTTGCACATGTACCAACCATCCCAAATAAGCACTCTAGTTCCATGTGCACATATATACTCCCTTGTTCGGAATAAAGCTTTGGAAGTAAACAGCACTTGGTCTGTCTCTGTCCTTTAGTCCTGTGCTTCGTGCTGTTTTTCGTTTTCTTTGCACTTGTACCAACCATCCCAAATAAGCACTCTAGTTCCATGTGCACATATATACTCCCTTGTTCGGAATAAAGCTTTGGAAGTAAACAGCACTTGGTCCGTCTCTGTCCTTTAGTCCTGTGCTTCGCGCTGTTTTTCGTTTTCTTTGCACATGTACCAACCATCCCAAATAAGCACTCTAGTTCCATGTGCACATATATACTCTCTTGTTCGGAATGAAGCTTTGGGAGTAAACAACACTCGGTCAGTCTCTGTCCTTTAGTCCTGTGCTTCGCGCTGTTTTAGGGGCGAAGCTCCTTAGGGTGTGGGTCTGTCCCTCCTCTGTAGTAGTAATAGTAGTAGTAGTAGTAGTAGTAGTAGTAGTAGTAGTAGTAGTAGTAGTAGTAGTAGTAGTAGTAGGTAGGTAGCCACGTATAGTGGACTGTACCCTCTCCACGTGATAAAGATGACGATGACGCAGTATAGTGGAATGTACCCACTACATGTGATAACGATGAAGTATAAGCGCGTTCCAGTATAGTGGAATGTAAGCGCGTTCCAGACCACACATTCTCTTTCTGCCATGGATGAAAACGATCGAGCTTCGCCTACTCATCATCATTCACTTTGTGGATATGGCGTGATTTTTTCGTTTTCTTTGCACATGTACCAACCGTCTCAAATAAGCACTCTAGTTCCATGTGCACATACAGTCGACGTCCGATTTCTCGGACGCCCGAAATTCCCGGACATGCCCGATTTCCCGGACTCATCTGCAGCACCGTCAAGTTTCCCATAGAGTCAATGTATTAAAAAGTCCGAAATTTCGGACGCTTATAGCCTTCGCTGTCCGATTTTCCGGACTTTTTACCGCTAACCGCCGACTCGAAGTCGCCATTAATGCCGCCATTTTGTTTTTCTCGTATCCTCGAACCCCCCCTACTCGCACGATGGACTCCGAAACAGCGCGCCGGCGCGCTATCTCGGAGGCTATGCTCGCACCGCCGGAACAGGTGTGGCCAGCCGCACCGCACCGCGGCTACCGTACCCTCGCCACAATCTAGCACACGCCAATCCGTTGCCAGCCGTAGCTTAGCCAGACCTCGCTGTGTTCATCAGGTGTTCATTCACGTATTGTTTTGTAAGCTCTGCGGTAGATTGTGTGCTGCTGCGCGCTGTCGGCGCTATCTTCAGCGTTCGCGTGTCCCGATCTTCAACATTCGCCGTTGACAGCGATGGCACCGACTGCTCCTTCGTCTTCGTCCGCGCCTTCGAAGCGCACAAATCCCCCTCGTAACGCAAGAGACTCTCCGGAACTGTTTTCGCGGACGTTGCCTTCGACGACGCGCTGCCGGCGTTTCGATTCCAGCCGGGGTAACCTTTGAGGGCTTCGCCGACGCTGACGAAGACCACGAGCTCTGTGCGGAATTGACCGATGACAAAATCGTTCAGGATTCCGAAGACTCGGACACCGAGAACGACGAGGCAGCGCCTACACAGCCGACGAGCTCGGAGTTGACGCGAGCACTGATGACACTGTGATCGATCAGACAACGTGACGTTAGCTGAAATTGAGGCAGACATCATCGCGGGCTAGCGGAACGCCATGCAAAAGAAAATAAGCGACTTCATTGAGCCAAAGTGCTGACCAATGAGGTAGCGCCGGCTACGCCGGATTTTTTTTTTTTTTTATAAACGACTCTTTTTAGAGCCACCTAAACGATGTATTCGCTGAATTGCAATGGGAATCCAGTACTCCGGCCGTGACCCTCGCCGTCAGAGATAAATAACTATAAAAAAGTGCGTTTTCGCGTGCATTCGTTTTTCCGGACTGCCCGATTTTCCGCACGTTTTCGCGGTCCCTTGAGGGTCCGGGAAATCGGACGTCGACTCCCTTGTTCGGAATAAAGCTTTGGGAGTAAACAAACTTGGTCCGTCTCTGTCCTTTAGTCCTGTGCTTCGCGCTGTTTTTCGTTTTCTTTGCACATGTACCAACCGTTCCAAATAAGCACTCTACAGTGAAACCTCGGTGATACGAATCTCATGGGACCAACAAAAATATTCGCATCACCCGAAAGCATTGAAATTTACCATGCGACAAAAGAAAGCTGGCGTACATTTTCATTTATTGTTTTTCAGGGCCGTAGCAACGTCAAGAAGAACTCTGAATGATTGTCAGTCAAGTTTTTAGATGTTGCAAATCATACCAGCACTCGTAAATATACAGCCCATACGTGCGAGTTTAATTAAAATGAAGGAGCTCCATTGTGGCCCGTGACAGGAGTAGCCTCTTCCAAATTTTAGTATGCGTTTTCGCACGACACCGGAGTACTGCGGCGAAAGTAAGGGAGAAGCGCTTTGGCGCGATAGATCAAGGCCACAAAATTTCAGAATCACGGTCCTATGCTATCATTTTCTTATCGCGGAGGTGCTGGGGATGTTTTTTGGGAGATTTACGGCCGTGCCCGCACAAGTGCGACCTCAACAGTCGCGCATGTTGACGTTATGAGGCCTGACTCCTTCGCCAAGACCGTCCTCTCCTTCTTTCTGACGATTCGCTTGCGTTCCCGCACTCGCACGTGCTTGGCCTATGTTCCGCGACAGCGCGGAGAGCACCTCTTCGTACCTGGGTGGTAGCGTACGTCCGTATCAAAGCGTCGCGGGGTGAAAATCGGTTCGCAACGACCGTACACCATTACATTACTGACCAATGGGTCCTGGCTGGGACCAAAGAAAAATTCGTATCACCCCGAAATTCGTATGAGCTGTGATCGTATCACCGAGGTTTCACTGTAGTTCCATGTGCCCATATATACTCCCTTGTTCGAAATAAAGCTTTGGGAGTAAACAGCACTTGGTCCGTCTCTGTCCTTTAGTCCTGTGCTTCGCGCTGTTTTTCGTTTTCTTTGCACATGTACCAACCATCCCAAATAAGCACTCTAGTTCCATGTGCACATATATACTCCCTTGTTCGGAATAAAGCTTTGGAAGTAAACAGCACTTGGTCCGTCTCTGTCCTTTAGTCCTGTGCTTCGCGCTGTTTTTCGTTTTCTTTGCACATGTACCAACCATCCCAAATAAGCACTCTAGTTCCATGTGCACATATATACTCCCTTGTTCGGAATAAAGCTTTGGAAGTAAACAGCACTTGGTCTGTCTCTGTCCTTTAGTCCTGTGCTTCGCGCTGTTTTTCGTTTTCTTTGCACTTGTACCAACCATCCCAAATAAGCACTCTAGTTCCATGTGCACATATATACTCCCTTGTTCGGAATAAAGCTTTGGGAGTAAACAGCACTTGGTCCGTCTCTGTCCTTTAGTCATTTGCGTCGCGCTGTTTATCGTTTTCTTTGCACATGTACCAACCGTCCCAAATAAGCACTCTAGTTCCATGTGCACATATATACTCCCTTGTTCGGAATAAAGCTTTGGGAGTAAACAGCACTTGGTCTGTCTCTGTCCTTTAGTCCTGTGCTTCGCGCTGTTTTTCGTTTTCTTTGCACATGTGCCAACCGTCCCAAATAAGCACTCTAGTTCCCTGTCTCGTTCTTTGCTGAAGCCCATGTAACGCAAGTTGCGACAACTGACAACTAGGAACCCTATTTGATTTCTGTTCTGCGTTAATCAACACGTTTATAAACAACTTGTTCTTGTTGAACCAAAGGCCCTTTGACAGTGTTTGTGTGTGCGCAGGTGCATGTTTATACCTATCTGTTGGACAACTACATTGTGATGCCATCGTAGTCATTTTATGAACTGCTTCATTCATGGGGTTTACATCACAATGTGCATCACATGTATTCATGACATGAAATGAAGGGCATGACAGGTATAAATGACGAGGTGATGTAGCGGTCATCTCTTTAATTGGGACATCAGAATGTACCCGAGATAAACGGCATGACATACATGCCATGACATGTACAGTACTTACTCTCAGAACAGCAGCACCGGCGAGTGTTCCTTCAACTTTGGCTGCTGTTGGCAATTGTTGACTAGCGCTGGTTAATAATAACTAAATGTTGACTAATTCTGGTTAATGTTTGTCATCCACTGATAACAATGCATCAAATATTACATATGTATTACCACCCCTATGCCTCTTTCCATTAAAGGGATCGTGAATCACCCTTCGCACTTGGTGTGAAAAACACCTTGGAATGAGTCGGACGCCTCCCAGAAATACATAGCTGAAGGAATTTTTCGAAAAGCTAAAGTAGGACCGGAGATACAGCGATCACAATATTTGCGTGATGCATTCCCCCTTAACTCGCTTCATTCCATAGGAGAAGGCAGGGCCGTTCGCGGCGCCCCGCCCAGTGCATTACATCACCTCGCTTCAATGTCGTGTGGTTTCCTTTCCACGTAACTTGGCGGTGCTGCCGGCTCCTGCTGGCAACTTATAGTTCCGGTCGGCTGCTTGTTGCTGTACTGTAGCTGCTGCAGCTGTGCCGTCTGGCGTGGTGTATTCACAATCTCCACTCGAGGAAACTGGATGGCGCTTCAAGCGCGCGGGTGAAGCCACCACAAGCCGCCGTTCTGTCTCGGAAGCGAGTGCGCGACCACTCGTTTGCTTTGGCAGGCCAGCATTTCTTTTCTTTAGTTTGAAACAATGCCTGCTGTAGCACTGTAAACTGCTCCAGCTGACTAGGAAGATCTTCAAGAAAGACGTTGCACAAGAAGGTAACCCCGAAATCGTATCAAGTGCCTCGAAATCGTATTTCCTAGATTTACTAGGAAATAAGCAGTGAGGTATGATTGGAAATTGCCCGCATTTTTGTAAGCTGCCTTGAAAGATGAACTCGAACGGCAGGCTGAGTGTAATTCTTCGCTGTCACCATATGTTGGCAATATAGCTGGCTACACTGCAGGCTTTCTGAGTCCAATTCTGCGGCAGCGGATCCCCTGTGCGACGTCCCACTGGTGTAGCATCAACAGCATCGGCGTCGCACAAATCGGTGGATACTTCGCGCTCCGCTTGTAGCCTTTATGCAGTGCGCACGACAGCAATATTTGTGAGAGCAGTTCACAGCCGTGTCTGCTTTCTGCAGGATGTGTTTTTTCAACAAGCCCGAGGGGTACTTCATGAGCCCTTTGAACACTTCACACACAACTGTTCCCCTGTGGGAAATCTGGCCTGAATATTTTTTCATGTTTATTCCAACTTTGCATTAGTAAGACCAGTTACAACATTCGCTGCTGAACACCTGAACTGAATCACATGGATACCATTAGCAATTACCACAAAGCTCAGCAGGCAGAGGTCCTTGAAATGAACAGAAGCTTGAGCACATGTCGCCATGTGGGAAACTCACCTGCATAGAAACTACAAGGTCCGGCAGCCCGTCGTCGTTGCAGTCCGTCACCACGTGAAAGTCTGAGACAGACTGCAAGGTGCTGCCGCCAAGCTGTCTGTCGCTTCCGTGGTCGTGCGCGTACCAGAGCACCACACCTGTCCCCCAAAAAAACATACATGCCAGACAACAGTGCACTCTCAACAATAGGGATGCAGCCATAATGCAGGCACTCAAGCTACAGTGAATCTACATCTACAAATGCATGATCCAACAAAATATTTGCTTCAGTGAAGCACACTTCCATTTGCGTGTGGCTCCAAATGTAACGAAGAAACAGGACAGAGAAGAATTAATTTAGAAAGCTGACCCCACTCTCTTTACAGTCTGCTGTCCCAGTGCCCTTTCTGAAAGGAGCCAAGCCCAACTGTCATTGATTCTTTTATTTCTTTGCAATATTGCAACAGAAAACTGCCATCACTCAGTGCAGTGCAGCCGTCGCAAGCCAGGCGAAGCGTTGGCGGCGCCGTTGCAATGGGTGAGGCTGACCACAGTGCACCGGTGGCCCTGCGTGTCCACTAGCTTCAACCGAGCGGCCAAAGTGAATGAAGAAGAAAAAACATGGCGGATCCCTCTGCCAAAGGAATCGGTATAACACGAAAGTGCAACGTGTCTTCACAGAGGTAGTTGAGGGTTTACTGTGCATTGTTTCACCACAAGGGCGAAGGAATGAATGCTACAGCAACAAATTGAAATGTCACGCGAAGAACGGCAAGCAGCTTGAAACTTGCTGCGTGCACCTCAAGCTGAAGGGACGCACGAAATGAGCATACACAGTACACAGGACGAGCACGGACTAACTGTCATAGCTCGACACCTCAAGCGCGCAGCTCTAATAGAAAGAAAGACACAACCGCACAAGTATACACAAGACGAACGCGAACAACTGTAACAATTGTTACTTCGTGTGTGAGCAGCGTGCTGCTTTCTTAAACGCAGCCACTGCACTGAGCGAAGAGACCTTTGAGCACTTTTAACCACTGTAACTTCATAGCAAACTTGCGGTGGAAGCACAAGACGTAAGCGCGCCAATGCCCCGATCAGGAGATAAGCGCGCGCACACGCGGCCATGCCCCGTGGAGGCGCGCGCTCACCGCAGCGAGAGGCACGGCGACCTTTAGAGCGCGCACTCCGTGCCACCTTCGCGCCATCTCGCTACTGATGACGAAAACGCGCTGAAGTCGAGGAGCTCTGAGGACCGCCAACGGTATATGGCGTATATAAATAGCTTGCCGTTAGCAAGCTGAGGTACGTGCGCTCTCGTGGCCGAGTGGTTTCGCGTCGCTGCGGAGCGAGAGGTCACGGGTTTGACGCCCGATGACCGAAGCGTTTTCTTATAGTTTTTTCTTTGATCTCAGTATGTTAGTTTATATTTTACAACGTCATATCCGTGACCGAAATACGTCAGAGGAGCCGTGGTGGACCCAGGCATAAAACACTTTCGTGTTAAAAAAAACTGTGTTTGAAAGAGTGGCTTGTAAGAACTATGGACTTCTGTTTCATTCAGAACTGCTGTGCTTCTTTGGCTTTGGGCACAAGTTCGGCCTTAATAAATAGTGTGAATAGAAAATCCTTGCGGTGAGGTTGTTACATTTCTGGTGGAGGTGCTGGGTATCGATCCCAGTAACACTGAAAAATTTTTTTTTCATTTGTGAACAAGGCTCTCATGTGGGAGTCGCAACGTCTTGCTTCTATGTTGCTTTTATTCATGGTCAGTGTTTATTTTAGTTGTCTTCATCTTCAGAAAACAGCTCAGTAGTACATGTGGCCTAGCGCTGCTAGTGGTACGCGCACGTCACAAACACGCCGCGCCGCCGTTCATGCTGCCTCATTATACGAGACCACTAAGCACGCCGCACAGACATGCTGCCTTCACAAACGTAAGCAGCTCGCCATCGCCACGCCCGTGTGCGGTCAGCAACGGAAGCAGCCATTACATACAGTTTCATGAAAAATGCATGCGTTCGGTACAGCAAGTGCCCAGGCAATGATGGGGTCAGCTTAGTTGGCGATGTACTGCACACAACTAGGAACGATCGGCTTCACGCGGCAGCAAATGCTGCATGTCGGCGGAGACACGGCGATCATTTACGTGCGCACACGCATTGGCGAAAGACAGACGAAGTCATCCGCTCTTCCACCACAGTCTTTATGCTCCATGTCATCGTTTCCAAACACTCCATGTGGGAAAGCCGTAACCCATTTCACAATTTGCTGACATCAGCGGCGCTCATCACGAGACGCAAATTTACATGTATATTTATATATAGTATATTGTCACGAGTTCGCGGCAGGGTTCACGAACCCGTGACAGGGTTCGCGACAGGGTTTGCGGGGTTCGCGGCAGGTACCGAATGCATTCACTAGAGCTTTGGCACGTACCAAAATGCCTGATAAGTAGAGGTGTGCGAATAATCGAAATTTCGAATATTTCTCTAATAGTGTTTGCTATTCGATTGGATTCGCACTGGAATTTTACTATTCAAACTTCATGAAGACAAATACAGTCATCGTCCGATAGGCAGTGGCCCCTTCAGGTTTTCATTATGCTTCACCCCATTACACCCTCGTATTCCGGCAAAGCTGCCTTTCAGGCTCTGCTACGGTCGCAAATGTATGCTGGTTCCAACATGGAGATGATAGATGTGGCAGAGGTGGCGGCTCAGTTAATGCTATTTGGACCTGAAATTTGGGCAGGAAGTATGAAAAATTGGACGCCAAAGATTTTTAGCATCCAAAATTTTAGATGCTACATATTATATATTGATGTCTACGAGACAGATTTGAAATCCCAGACTCGAAGGGAGCACACCCTTGTCCACCACATCAGTTGGGCTTCCACAGAAGTTGAAAGAGGAGGAGAGGCTGAGGAAACAGCGTCTCTGCCTTTCTAGTGTAAAGTGTTGACGGCAACAATTTGGTTGCACCAAATTATGTACATAAATGCCATTCGGCCTCTGCATTGCCTCATTCTGCATAAGACAATTATGAAACAACACCCCGCCAGCGCTTCATCAACATAGCCACAAGAAAGACTTTGTTGCTATCTCATAAGAATATGCTTAAATATTCCCCTTCAATTTTTTTTTCTGGAATTTAGCTTCGAAGTATTCGAAAAATATTCAAGAAATATGCTTAAAATATTCTATTCGATTCGCACTCACACTTCAATATTCGAATTCACTTCGCACCCAAAATTTTGCTATTTGCACAGCTCTACTGATAAGTATACTGGGAGGCATTAAAGCTATTTTGGACAAAGCTGTGGCGATTTCATCTTGAGCTGAATAGAAATGCGTGAATTTGCTTTTTTCCAAGTGCCCGATTTTTCGGACGATTTTGTGGACCCTACGGAAGTCCGAAAAATCGGACAGTGACTGTATATTTACCTTCCGGAAGTTCAAACAGTTCGAATGGTAAAATTCCGGTGTAAATCACATCGAATAGCAAACACTATTAGAAAAAATATTCGAAAATTCAAATATTCACACAGCCCTAGTTTCGGCAGATAAAACCGAAGAAATTTAGGGGTACTGACAACAATTTTCGGAGCCGAGTTTACTCTGCCACGCAAATCTCCTGTACTCAGTGATGGCTCTGAGCAAATGTGAAGATAGTAAACATTGATATTTTAATCTGACATTAAAGTCAGTTTTCCTGTGACACACATACCGACATCAGCACTAGTGTGACACCAGGCTACAGTATCGACTCTGGTAACTTGACGTACTGGTATGGCTAGTTTTGATGACATTCAGGCACCAACACATGCAAAATGACTGCTACCACGTCAACAAAGAAGGTATGGAGCGGAGCAACTTGTGCAAGCACATGAGGAGAAGTTCATAACATGTCTTGAGGTCAGGGTACAGTAGGAACCAAAACTAGCTTCTAAGGAAGCGTTGCAATTAGTTTTTCATGGCGCACTCATGCTTACCAGTACATTTCTAGGCACTTAAGGGCATGGCTTTTCATTTGTGACAAAAAACAGTGACCAAATTGTGATGACATCAAATATCAAAGGTATATAATGGCCACTTTCACTCACTAACGGAGCCATGGAAGCAGCCAAAGAAACATCTCGTCACTTGTGCAAGAACATGATAAGAAGCTCATACTGGACTCAATTCCTACCTCAATGACATGTTAAAGATATGTTGTAAATAATCTTTCATGGCGCACTCGCGCTTGCCAGTACATTTTCTAGGCTCTTAAGGTCTTGGCCTTTCATTTGGCACAAAAAAACATGACAGCTGAAAAGTTGTGCCAGCACGCCTCTAAATTGTTAAATAGTACTGACCACTGGACTTGTTCACTGCAGCAAGCAGTGAGTTGGAGCCGTCACCCAACACAAAGCAGATGTCGAGGAGGCACTGCTGCCGCCCCGCAGCCGCATACAGCTCCTGCTTCCACATGACAGCACCCTGTCATGCCGTTGAGGGCCATCACACCGACCGTGGCCGTTTCGTTGTGCTCAGAGTACTGCCGGAAGCCCAGGATGCACCGTGCACTCACGCTCGACATCATCCTCAAACGAGGCCTCCACGTTGGCCGTCAGCGCTGCATCGAAAGACGAGAAACATTTCTTTATTATGACAGTAACCATCGCGGTCGGAAGTCATTGTGCAAAGAATGTCACTGAAGTCCCACATTTCGATAAGTCAGGAGCTTGTCTTAAATGAGTACCCAGAGAGGTAACTTACCTCAGTCTAGACAAAGGCAAGTTGCCTCGCTGAAATGATGGCTCCAGTGACTCGATTAGTTCCGTGACTTTCGATCCCTCTAAGCCTCCACCTTTCCCAGAAAGTATGATCTCGCTTGAATAGTAACCATTTTCAACGCCATCATTCCACATCATCCACAGGACAAATGCCAACTTTACACCATTCATGGTTGCTTCGTCTTATGCAAGAGATCCTTTTGCAGCTGTTGTCAGAACTGCACAACTGGCTCCACCA